>VDFB02125513.1:0-33771 GCA_007258455.2 Sequoia sempervirens | reverse complement strand
GTTAGGGTTAGGGTTAGAGTTAATATATAGTTAGGTTTATGGTTAGAGTTAATATTACCATGAGAGACAAGGTTCATTGTTGTTATAGACAAGTTGGTATGATTTCAAATTTCAATGTGTACCCTTATATATGGGAATTGAGATAAACAATGACACAAACAATAATGAAATCAAATTGATTGTTTTCCAAATTCATAAACATGAAAATGTATGCATTTTTTCAAGTCAATAGGCATCTTGATAAAGATACAAAGGTGAAGCATTCGACCTTCCCAAAGATCCACCAATCTCAACACTACTCCCAACTATTTTGAGCATTTAAGTACATATTGCATGCTAGATTAGGAGGCATGTGTCAAAGCTCATATTTATTGATGCAAAATAGGTCCAAAGTCACAAATCTGAGGTAGAGTTAGTTATAGTTTTGTAGAAAATTTCAAGTGCCACATAGACCAAAGATATTCCAGTTTTTTAGGAAGATCATGTCATCAAATTTGGCACTTCATGCACATTTGTATCTTCATCAACATTAACAAAAGCAAAGGTATGTACTTGAATCCCTTGCATTTAAATTTTTCTATATATATATATATAAATATACTATAGAAAGATCGAAACTCATTTATAACCAAAAAGGTATGTATAGAAAGATCGAAATTCATTTATAACCAACGAAAGAGCATTTATATGTTGATTATTGACCTAGATTGATCCAATTTTTTCCCTAGCATTTTTCTCCTTTATATAATTAAAGAAGAAATCAAAGCCTTTATCTCCATTTTTTAGCCAATTTATTTTAGCCCCAACTTTTAAACCATCAATCTTCTTAATTTACAAATTTCTCAAATTATGCTTGAATCTCACCAACTCCTCATTCAAGGACTCATGCAATTGAGATTAGATGGAGATAAAATCTTATTGAAGCAATTCTTTGATCTCCTTCCATCAAAGGCTCTTTTTTCTGCACAACCTGGAATAGGGACCTTGAGTTGGTAACATTGGAATCCTATTTTTGAATTGATAGCAGAATTTTTTTTTAGCAAGATCCCATCAATTAATTTTTTTAGCAAATATTAACTTCTTATATTAAAAATAATTTAAATATTTTAACACATGCATTAGATGGATCTTTGGTTTTTGATGATTTAGAGATATTATGTATTGATAATTGTGTGATTGAAAGGTTTAACAAATATAAGTCATTTGGAAAAGCCTATGAAATCTAGGTTGAGCAAGTGATTAGATATGGACTCTTTTGCATTGAAAGAGGTAATATTATATAAGGAAATTGAGGGAAAAAAAAGGAACTAAATAATGATCTCCAAATACTGAGAAAATAAGAATCTATCTAGAATTTAGTAATAATATATGTATATATATAAATTGATACAAAAACACAACTAAACAAAAATTCTCATATTTTATTTTAAATGTTTGATATATGTTATTCATTACATTACTTTTAAATTTTGTATGCTTTTGGTGGAGTTACTATTGAAGAGAATATAATTGTAACCCATATATATTTTAAGTAAATTCATATCTTTAGTATTTAAAATTACTTAAATAGTTTTCCTCAAGTTGATATCCGCTTCTAATAACATTACAATAAAAGTTCACATGCACATCAATCTTAGAGAAAAAATATTTATTCATGCCCTTTTCATTACTATTTTTGGTAAACTTTGAATAGATTGTCCTTTGTTCAATAACGAGTCTACAAGTGGGATATTCTTGTGTGAATTAATCTCATGACATTACCCTACCTTGCATAAGATCTCCTAGTGCAAACTTGACGTAGTAATTATCAACCCTACACATTTAAAATTTAAATTCAATTTAAATCTTGATAGCACCCTCCCACTAATCATTGTGAGCTTACCTAATGCATGTTTATCTTGATTTGCATGTTGTATTTTACTTTTAAAAAATCATTTAAGCATTTAAAATGATCAAAGATTATTAGGACAATGAGGATTTATCAAAAGAACATTTTCATTGACAAAAATGTAATAACATTTTCTCATAACATATATCATCATGTCTCTAATCATTCTTCCTATGTCATGGAATTGGTTTGGTTAGGGCTCTAATTGAGGAGAACAAAATCCTCACAATTTAGCACATTCCCTATAAATGTTACTAAACACTTTCAATCTATATTCCCTAAAAATGTTACTAAACACTTTCTATCTATATTGAGTTTCAAATATTAGAAGATCAACACATGTACATTCTAAACATCAATTATTTACTAGTTGATTCTTATGGTATAGTTTTATATTTGCACACTAGTTTCGTTTCTTAGACATGGATATGAACCAAAGCAATACTTTGAGACATTTATTCATGACCATCTAGGGATCTAAATGAAGATAACACAAGCCTCACAATTTAGTAGATTTTGTAATACTATGCATATTCACTCTTATTATATTAATATATAAATATATAGGCTTTACCGCCTTTATTTTTCTTTAAAAATGGATGTTTGTAAACATTGTCAATCCATAAAGGTAAATGTTAAAAGACAATCAATTTCAAATATTAATTTTCAAGAGATGATTATTGGAATTATAGATTGAAGTTTGTAGACTAGTTTTATTTTGTAAACATATTTGAACCAAAGAAAAGTAGATGATTATTGGAATTATAGATTGAAGTTTGTAGACTAGTTTTATTTTGTACACATATTTGAACCAAAGAAAAGAACACTTAATTCGCATATTTAAAAGCATTTATAAAATTGGGGATGACCCCACAACACAGCGGCAAGCTACGAAGCCTCTCTTCTGAGAGGTCTTAAGTTCAAATCGCATCTTACAATATAAACATTTCATTCTCAAAAGAAGAATGAAAACTTCATTAACATTTCATTCAAAATTCACTCAAATCCACATAGGGAGAGAAAATATATTAGAATTATACATTTATTCATGCTTATAAGTCATATCTGCCATTACTACAAATTAAGATAATTTGGTATATATTCAATCCAAAACTCAAAATGTGCTATCTATTCCCATTCCTGGCCCTTTGGGGTTTAACAGCCAATGGCACATATATCACTTCCTCTACTGAGAGGACATTCCTACCCCATATATTCAACTCAAACCTAGCTAGAGCTTTCATCAGTTCTCTCCATACAAATGAGCCTTGAATTCCCTTTTATATGACAAGGGAGCAACAAGCTTCAGGCTCAAATGTAATTTCACCACAAATTCTCATTTGAACAAAATCTCCATTGCATTTGAATTTCATTTCAAAACTTCCCACACATTGAATCTACAAAACATTTATAGTGCATGGACTGGTGTAACGTAAAAGAATAGGGGAACACAAATTGTCATCAAACTCCCCTTGTCGCTTATCCACGCAAAAAATCCAGTAAATCCAAATTGCCAATGGCACTATAGGCAACTTCTTATTTACCCACTAATTCATTCCCTTACTAACACTCGAATTCTCGTGATATACACTGGGCTTCTAGTTGTTGCCCAATACGGCTCGGGAGTCGGTCCTACTGGTTTTAATTTGAACAAAATCTCATTTGCAATTGAATTTCCTTTCAAAACTTCCTACATGTTGAATCTGCAAAACATGGTGGCGCACAAACTGGGAAAAGCTAGAAGAAAAGGGAACACAAATTGTCATCAAAATCCTGGCGCACGAACTGGGGAATTCTAAAAGAAAACGGAACACAAATTGTCATCAAAACCCCCTGTTCGCTATCCACACAAAGATGCCAGGAAACCAAATTTCCACGAAGGCACAACAACAACTTCTTATTTACCCGCCACCATTCCCTTACCAACACTCCGACCCTGGTATACATGCCCGCTTCTAGTTGTTGCCCAATACGGTAGACTCCCAACACTCCGACCCTGGTATACACACCCGCTTCTAGTTGTTGCCCAATACAGTAGACTCTCAGCCTCGTCTTCTTTCTTGTCCTTGCCCAATATGGTTCTAGTCCGCCTGCTTGGGGTTTAACAGTTGATATGCCCACAGATATCATTTCCTCATCAGAGCACACCTACTGCTTGCCTTTGTCATCTACCAGTTGAGCAGCAATGTCCTGGAATTGCAACCTTCTACTGCAACCAAAGCAGTAGAAGGTTGCAATTTGAGGACGCTATTGCTCAACCAAGGCACCTTCTCATTGAAAGGATCTGAAATTTTTAGAGCTCAAACGTAGACTCTTAATGATTTTACTCATTTTCTCGCATAACCACTAAACTTTACTAGATCTAACCCACAAAGTGCTCTAACTGCTAAGCAAGAATGACACTATTAGTAGTAAATTCCTCTTCATTTATTGTGCAAGGTAATGGGCAACCTTCATCAATGCTTAATAAAACATGCATGTGCAACATGGTAATTCCATACAGATGTAATCATACTTTAACTAGAGCTACATGAGAATCCAAAGATCACCCTTCAAGTGATTGCCAACAATAACATCTTCACACGATTGAGATCGACGCGGTCTACACAAGCAAGGAATAATCTATTAATGCTTCACCAACCTTTCATCTTCCTCTCTACTAGAACAATGTGAGATTTACATTAGCTTTGATCTTCGCTATTCATCTAAAACCACTGGTTATGAGCTCAAGAGTGAGATTGGGCCCCACATTCCATACAGACATTATCGTACCTTTATTTAATTTACAAATAACAGGGTGACACCCTTAGGTCTCATGAAAGTTGGTGGGCAGTAACATCGAGATCTTCTCCCATATCTCGGGAATCAGAAAACCCACATTGCACTAGTATTTAATGAAAGGCTTTGATCAAGTCATTGGCTGACATGACCACTAGAGTTAATGGCTTAGGCTTACGTCACTAGATTAAAATTAAACCCAACTTTGATTTTAATGCTTTATTTCCTCTGTAGGGTTTTATTTCCTAAGTCTCAGTTGGACCCATTAAATTCTTATCCCAACCCTAACAAGAAAAAATGATTAAGCTAAGGATTGTATTTGTTGTTATAACTTTAGTTCTAGAGAATTCTTAATTACCAATTCTTATTTATGCATTTGTATATGAATCCAATTGAATGCCTTTCCATATCATTATGGAAAATTTTATTATTGCAACCCTAACTCTAACACTAATTAAACCTTGAACCTAACCTCATTGAACTCATATTATAACCCTAACTCTAACACTAATTGAACTGTAATCGTAACCCTAATTGTATCAAAACCCTATAGAACTCTAATTGAACCTCTAACCCTAAAATAGACAACCCTTACCTTTAATTGAACCCTAACTCAATCCTAGCCCTAATTTAAGACTAACCTTAACACCTAATCTTAATTGCAAACCTTATTGAATTGAGGTAATCAGAATTGATCCCTAACCCAAATTGAATACTCAATTGAACCTTAACCCTATGAATAGAAACCTTAATTAAACTCCAACCATAATCTTATTTGAATTTTGACCCTAATCATAACCATAATTCAACCCTAACCTTAATTGAACCCTTACCCCAAACATGAGTTCAATTAAGTTTAAGGTTCAAATAGGGTTAGACTTTAATTAAAATTAGGTATAGGATTCTATTAGGATTAGGGTTGGGGTTGGGGTGAAGATTAAGGTTCTATGATAGACCTTCGGGTTAGTGTTAGGGTTCATTTGGGGCAAGGGTTAGTATTAGGGTTAGGGTTATGGTTCAATTAGGGTTTCATTAATGTTAGTTTTAGAATCATAGTTATGTTTAGGGCTGGATATAAAATTAGAGTTAGGTTTGAAGTTAATTAGTGTTAGTTTTAGGGTTGGGGTTATGGTTAGACTTATAATTAATGTTATTATTGGGATTAGATTCTATCACTTTAATAAAAATAATCTTCTATAAATTCATTCAATTTTTTTTTGAAATTATATTATTTAAAATATTTTCAAATTTACCCATGTTGATATATGAGAGATATAGCAAATCTGAACTCTATACAATTTATAGTTAACTTGACATTGTGTATAAAAAGGTTTAAGTTATGAATGCTATAATATAACAAGACAGCAGAGCAAATGGGTTCCCGCCATAAAGTTTTAGAATAGTTTTATTTGTATTTATTGTGTATTGCAAAAGCACTGATCAAACATCGAAATCAATTGAACCTATATGCTCGCTTTGTTGATTGTAGAGTAGTGGACAAAAGCATAGCAATATTCATTAGACCAAGACCACAAGGTAGAGGGATTAATTGATGAAGTTATTCTGAATCCTCTTCATAGGAACATGACTAACTAATTGGTATTCCCTTTAGCACTAGATCATACAAAAGTAGAAGCAATAGTTTTAATTTGCTATATATATACTTTTATTCAAGGGGTAAACGCTTTTGACCGAACCTATGAACCGGATACAACCATTCAACAATACCACCCTAACGGGGTTTGAACCGTGGTGGCAAGAACAACAATGCCACCTGTAAACCAACACACCATGCCAATACCGGCTTAATTTGCTATATATTAACCATCTTTTACTGCAAATGAGAACAATGGCATGGGTACATTAGTTCACATCATCATTTGAGACATGCTCATCTAGGACTCAGAGATATAGAATTTGTGATTGATTTAAATGATTAATTTATTAATATTAATTTCAATTTGATTTAAAAGTAATTACTGTTAATTTTAAAGTTGATTTTCAAAAATAATAAATTATATTTTATAAAAGTAATTAGTATTTATTCTAAATAATTATTCTAGTCTTAACTCATTTATTTTGCAAAACGTATCTTAGTAATTAGAGTTAGTTCAAATTTCAAAGCAATTGAAAATTTGTTAGTTTAAATATATGTTTAATAAGTGTTGTCTTAGAATTAATTTATGACAAAGAGAGGTGATTAGTATTAATTTATTTAAATTATAATATAAAAATAATTTACAAGGTTTCTATTTATTTTTAAATAATAATTAATTTATTTATATTAAAAAGTAATTTTTTTGAGTAATTGGTATTAACATTTTGAAAGAATTAGCTCAATTAAATTTATGCTACAAATCAATTTAGTATTAAAGGTAATTAAAAATAGTTGAATTTTGATGTTATATTGATTAATTAGTTAGCATTTGTTATTCAAAAGTATAAATTCATTAATTATTATTATTATTTTAATAATAATGCAAAGGAAAATAAATAAATGTTAATGTATCTAATGTGAGAGGGGTAATTAGTAAGTAATTTAATGAAAAGTAATTTATTTTTATAGTGTAATTTAATAAAAAGTAATTTATCGTTATAGTGTAATTTAATTTTCAAAATAGTTAGTATGGTTTCCCTCATTGAATTATTGGAAATAAACAACCTAAGTTTAATAAAACTCATAAAAATTAGTTAAGATTCGAAATGGAAGTAATGGAAGCGCCAAAATCATATATCGGGTGAAATTTGTCTTCCAATTAGATTGAAGAGAATTGAATTTTGAAATATAGAAAAAATGCATCATTGGTTAAAAAGAGAATTATTAATAACTAGTTAAGATTTGGTGGGATGCCTATAGTTCCCTCCCCGAACTAATAAAAGATTGAAAATAATCTAAATAGATTAATTACAAGTGAAAAAAAAATAAAAAGTTTATGCCCTAAAACTACCTTTATCACTCACAAAGTTTTGTAGCCAATAAAATTAGGGAAAATTATTAAATTTTAAAAAGTTAAAATCTTGCATATTTACTTTAACTATATACAACATTTTATTAAACAAAGAAAAGTTGAGTTCATTTATAAAAATCAAAGCATACAACTTGTTAAGGAAAGGTCGTGATAGTCTCTCATGTGAACTAAAAATGTGTTTTCTAATGTTTATTTGTCTGGGATTTTTCTTGATAAGTAAATCAATATTTCATAAATTTATCTATAATTCTTATTTAATTTTTCTTAATTATATTAAATTATATTTTATTAAATTGTTAAAAAATTTAAGTTGCTTATAAATAATTTTGTGTTTTTTATAATTAACTTGATATTGTATATAAAAGGTTTAAGTTATGAATGTTAAGTGATATTGTGAAATTATTCTATGTTAAATTAATGTTAAGAATGCTATATAATATAAAGAAAAATATTTCTAATATATTTTTAATGCATCTTTATATTTTATAAACAAATATCTAAAATAAAAATCTGATTGTAAAAAAAAATACAACTTAATGAGTGAACATATATAAACAAATATCTAAAATAAAAATTTGATTGTAAAAAAAAATACAACTTAATGAGTGAACATACATTTAAAGTTAAAGTGGTGTCTGAAAACAAAGGGGTAAAAACTTTATTAGAAATCAGAAAAGAGCATTACAATAATAACCACGGGACCCAGTCCCAGAAAACAAGGCGAAAACCCCACAACATAAAACAAAATCAACTATCCCCATGTATCCTCCTATCCTCTTCCAAGAACCGGTCTAAATCCAGATGCAGCTCAGGGTTAACTTGATCCCAATCCTCAACCTTCCAACCACTATCTTGCTCAGAGGCCCATTTGGCCAAGCAGTCAGCAACACGATCCCACTCCCTTGGGATGTGAACAAAGGATGCCTCCACCATCCGAGAACTAACTTGAAGAATCCGTTGAACCACCGAAGCCAACTGCCAATTTATATCAGATATCTTTCGCTCATTCAAGAGATTAATCAAAATCTGTGAATCAGCTTCACATATAACCTTTCTCCATCCCAAAGCAAGGGCCCTCTCAATAGCATGAAGAATTGCTAGACCCTCCATGAAGTTAACAGTCTTCACCCCCTCATGTATAGAGAATAGAAAAATCATCGAACCAGCTGAGTCCCTGCCAACCCCACCAATTCCAGCAGGCCCAGGATTTCCCCTCGAAGAACCATCAGTATTGATCTTTAAAAATCCATTGGGAGGAGGTAACCACCTTCCAACCCGTTGGACCCTCTTTTTCCCATGCCTACAGTTCCTAGAACTGACAAAAGATGAATGAATTTCTTGAAGACCTAGTCTGGCCACCAACTCAGCATCACCTCTCTCCAAGGGGAAAACCACATCACATTTAGCTAAAACAGACTCCTGCACCATTCCAAGCATACGCATCCAAACTTGCCGACCCACCAACTTCTGATCACGAAAAATTCTGCGGTTCCGCTCCAACCAAATCTGCCAAAGCAGAAAGGTAGGGCCCACGAACCAAACTTCCTGCAAAAAGGAAGCCATAGAAGGAGGTCTTCCCATACTATCCCAGAATTCAACCAAAGAGCACGCATGAATACAGGGAAGCTTCCACACCTCCCACCACCAATGCCAAAGTTGCACAACAAAGGGGCACCGGAAGAACAAATGTGAAGAATCCTCTTCCGCTCCCCCACACAAAACACAAATTGAAGGTCCTTGAAATCCCCGTTTACGAATGTTATCCCAGGTCAAGCACCTATTCCAAGCCAAAGTCCAAACAAAGCAGTTGCATTTAGGCCACGAGAGTTTATTCCACACCCTTTTCCACCAATGAACCTCTACCCCAGTTAGCTTCTGAGCCAATAACACCTGATAACTAGAAGCAATAGAGTAAACCCCCTTAGGATTATGGGTCCAAGCAAGAATATCTTCTTCCAGAAGAGAACTACAACTCCTACTATGAAGAATCTTGTGAAGCTCAGCACTTTCTTCCGCAAGTCCCAAATGTGGCCACTCTGCGGGATCCTTCCAATGAGCTACCTCCAACTGACCAAAAGAAGCAACAGACTTGAAGTCACTCACCCTAGCCCAGCCAGCCTCGAGAAATCTTTGGCACAAAGGAAGTAGATTGGGAAACTGAGAAGTAAGTGGAGGGAATCCATCCCAAGAATCCGACCAGAAGAGAGCCTCAGTTCCTCGTCTACAGATCCAAAATAAACCTTCCTTAATAAGCTTTGCACCCTTCTGAAGAGTATTCCAAATCACTGAACCTTTCCCCTCAAGAGGGTAACGAGGAAGATCCTGCCGTGGAATCCCCGGGAAATACTTATGAGATAATATCCTGGCCCACGGCTGATCCTGTTCCACACACCATCTCCAAAATAGCTTAGCAGCCACAGCCACTCCAGATAACGCAGACTGTCGAAGACCAAGACCACCAAATTGCTTTGGGCTGCACACAACATCCCACCTAACCAGGCTCCACTTGGAAGAAGCCAAACTTCCCACCCATAAGAACTGCCTTTCAAGAGAATCCAACTCCCTCAGAAAACCCATCGGAGCCACCTGAAGCATACATCTGTAGGTAGGGAGAGCCTGCACCACCGACTTGAGAAGCTGAACCCGCCCCGCAAAAGACAACCATCTGTGGGTCCAATGATTAACTTTTGCACGGAGCTTATCAATAATATTCTGCCAAGAACCCTTGGGAAGATGGCGAACAGAAATTGGGAAACCCAGATAAGTCAAAGGGAGAACCCCTATCTGAAACCTTAAGATATTAGCAATTCTTCTCTGTATGGGGCTCGGCGTGTTGAAGAAGAATATGGAAGACTTCTCCTCATTAATCAATTGTCCTGAAGCAACAAGATATATGTCCAACACCTGCCTCAAGTTAGTAGCTTCCCTAACAGTAGCCATCCCCATCAGGGCAGTATCATCAACAAACTGCAAATGAGATTGCGGAGGCAAGTCTCCACCCCATCGCCAACCTTGAATGATGCCAAGCTCCACCCTTCTTTTCAACAAACGACCAAGGCCTTCCACAAGAAGCAGAAAAAGATACGGAGAAAGAGGATCCCCTTGGCGCAAACCCCTAGAGGCACCAAAAAGTTCAGAATGATCTCCATTTATCAAAACTGAGAAGGAAACAGATGTGACACAGCTCATGACCCATTGGATCCACTCCTCACCAAAACCAAAAGCAACAAGGATCTTCTGCAAAAAAGACCATCTAACCCTGTCATAAGCCTTAGCCATATCCAGCTTAATGAACATAGCCTTCTCATGGGAGTTGTCCATGGAGTGGATGGTCTCCGTAGCAATGACAACCCCATCAAGAATCTGCCGACCTGCCACAAATCCACTCTGTTCCTCCGAAATCAACACTTTAAGCCACTTCTTCAGTCTCTCAGCCAATAACTTTGAGATGATTTTATAAGCCACATTGCAAAGAGAGATAGGCCGGAACTGAGATAACCTATCAGCCCCTTCACACTTGGGTATGAGAGCAAGGAAGGTGGAGTTCAGAGCACGAAGCATCTGTTTATTCCTTTGGGACTCAAGGACAACAGCCAGAAGATCCAACTTTATGATATCCCAGAATTCCTGAAAAAATTCAATCGGGAAACCATCGGGACCAGGAGCTTTACCCTTCTTCATCTGAAACACAATCCCCTCCAGCTCATCAAGAGAGATATCTTTCATCAAATACTCATTCGCCTCCCTGGAGACCAACTGAGGAATACAAGAAAGAACCTGTGCTTCCTCAACAGAGCCCCCTTGTGAATCCTCCCTAAATAAAGTAGCAAAATACTGAGATGCCTCAGCAGAGATTTCTTGAAACGAGGCAAGACGTTCACCCCTATCATTCACCAGAAAAGGAATGGAATTACCATGCCTCCTATCCTTCACAGAATTGAAGAAGAAGGCGGTGTTTTTATCACCTTCCTGTAACCATTCAACCCGGGCCTTTTGCTTCCAATAGATTTCTTCCCGCAATTCAAATTCCTCAACCACTTTCAAAGTCTTAGCCTCCTCCCTTAGAAGATCCTCAGAGGCCCCATTCTCACGAATCAACCGCGTAATATTATTCAACTCCTCCTGTGCGGCCACCTTAGCATGAAAGATATTACCAAAACATCGCCGATTCCACCTTTTAAGCTGATATTTGACAAACTGAAGAAGCTTGGAGAATGTGTACATTGCCGTACCAAAAGTTGGTCTACCAATCCGCCACCACTCAGCCACATAATCATGAAGAGTGGGATCCCGTAACCACATAAGCTGGAACTTGAATGAGGGAGACCGAGGCCCCCGTGCAGAGATAATACTAAGCTTAATAGGCCAATGATCAGAACCTCTCCAATCAAGAATTTCAGATCGAGTGGACCATAAGTTTCCAACCCAATAACAGGAAACCAAGAAACGATCTAGCCTCTCAGCAACACAACTCTCACCAATTCTCCTATTATTCCAAGTGAAGCGACCATTACTAGGTAGAACATCAATAAGATTTAATTCAGAAATGCTATCTCTGAATAACAGAGCAGAAGGCTCCAACCTAGGAATTCCACCTCTTTTCTCAGACAATTCCACAATAGCATTAAAATCGCCAGCCATAACCCACGGATGGTAAGGAGCTAAGCTACGAACAAAACGAAGATGGGACCATAGAAGTTGTTTACCCAGAAACTCAATAGGAGCATACACATTAGAGAGGAGAATACACTCACCAGTCTCATACCAAGAGGCGACAAGGGATATAGAGGATCTAGAGGACATCCACCATAGGGGGAAAATCTTCCGAGGGTTCCAAAAGCAAGCCACCCCTCCAGAAGCACCAAGAGCCCCCACACACTGGCATTCACCATATTTCCACAGCTTAGGAGCCATGGCCAACATATTATCTACAGATAATTTAGTCTCCTGAAGAAAAAGAACATCCAGAGAATGATTCCTAACCAAATCACGAACAACTTTTTGTCGAGGGCCACTGTTCAAGCCCCTTACATTCCATGAGAGAACAATCATTTCTGGGGGCATGAAAAATGTGAATCAAGAGTCTTGACTGACCCTGACTCCACCAAAGTTTCCCCAGTTAATTTAATCTTCTCCATATCCTTTTTCCTTCCCAGCTTGGAAGTCCTGTCACCAACCCCTTTCTTCAGTTCATTTTGCTGAATACCTAAACGAGAGGAGGCCAAAGAGCTCTTCCCCACATCCTTGCCACCTTTCAGGGGCAATGGGGAGCCACCTCCACCACTCTTCGAAGCTCCAATAGAAGATTCTTGTTCAGTCTGGACAATCAATTGTTGATCCGTATCCATCTGCCCAACCCCAATCTCCTGCACATCTTGCATGGCCTCCAATGGTGGCCCATCCTGTCCTGTACCCAAAGTTCCCTGATCCAAGTTCAGCAACCCCAGATTCACTTCCTCCTGGCTGAGATCATCCAGCACCTCAAACCTATTAAAAGTTTCATCGTCCTGCCTCTCCCTCAAGGTCCGCTTCTGGCCCCGATTCCTATTGCGAGCCTTAACAGGGACATAACCATCATCTCCATTACCATCACCCGGAATAGGCTCCTTACCATTATCAGTCCTAGGAGGATTACGAGAAGGCTGAGAAGGTTGGGGCCCCATAGGCTTAGCCCTAGGGCACCTACGCTGCAAGTGACCATATTCATGACAAAGACGACACCGAAAAGGTAGGGTTTCGTAATCTAGCTGTTGAACCCAAGTATATGATCCAGCACTCACTTCAACAGAATCTGGTAGTGGCTTGCTTAAATCAATTTCTACACAGATACGAGCAAAAGTCATTACCTTTTTGTACTGCGTCTGTTGTGAAGACCCAATAGGTTTACCGAGCATTGAAGCCACCAAATGCAACACGTCATCCCGCCAACACTCAACTGGAAACCACGGCAACCGAACCCAAACTGGAATCCGACTCGGTATTGCCTCAGTCGGGTTGAAGCCAGCATGCCATGGCTTGATAAACAAACCCACCTAGTTATAAAAATAGGGGCCACCCTCGAAGACCTTATTCCGATCTGCCATGCAATCAAAAGAGACCATAAAAAAGTTGTTCGCAAGGAGCCTAATCTCCATCTCCCCCTCCGGCATCCAAGTCCGTTGAGCCCAGGATTCCAAAAAATGCAGCGAGACTCTCAAACCCATGAACTTGCAATAAAAAGAGTGCCTTGAATAGTATTCAATATCATCTGCAAGCATTTCCATCGGGATAATCAGCTTCGGTCGCTCTTTGCATCTTTCCAAACACCCATTAATCTTCGTAATTCGGGAACCATTAACCGATCCTAGATCATTCATCTCCATCTCTGAAGAAAACATCGTATTATCAAAAACATTCACTCCATGTGCCGAAGGCTTTGAACCAAATGCTGAACGGAAATCCAATTTGGGGCTAACCCCAGATGTTTCCCCACCCGGCATAGCAAAAAACAAGATCCCCAGCAGGCATGCAAACCCCCAGGACACTTTAGCAAGAAATGGAAAAAAGAAAAGACCCCAAGGGCAGGATCAAAACCCTTCCACCCACAAGCCACCCAAACAGTAGCAAGAAGGCCTCCAGAAAAGAAAAAAACCCCACCACCACAGCCCCGATAGCTTCAAAAAACCCCCCCCACAACGCAGAAGCGAGCAACACAGAGAACAGCTAGGGCACTGGCCGCCTAGCCTCGGCTTGCAGCACACAATGCCATTCTTTTTTCATTCTTTGTCAAGATTTTCTTAACAAATAAAGAGTTTCAAGTTTTGGATAGGATGTTATAAAAATATTGTTCAATTTGAACATCAAATTCCATTGGTTTGTTTTTTTGCTTCTTCCAAGAGGAACCCGAGCAAGAAAGATTTATTAACATTTGGGCTTTAGGACAAGATTCAAATTACTCAGAGAATCCTCTTGAATTTTGAATAGAGAGGTTCAATATAAGCAATTATGGTGCAGGTGGTATTATTGATGTGAGGGGTCAACACTTTTAGATTGTACCATTTGAAGGTGAAAGAAGAGGATGCCCTTGAACTTCACTTAGCTCTATCTTTCATGATCAATATGATTCACTGCTTTGATTGGAAGATGGTTGATGAAGAAGGGGGCATGAATGAATGAATAAAGGATTTTAATAATATTCAAGAGGTCAAATAGTCTATGGGATCTTTGGATCATCAATGATATAGATAAGCATAAAAGCCAAAATAGATAAACTACCAACACTATTTGATCTCCTTTTTCTTTTAGATCCTAGATCTTATGTTGTGTATCTTGATCAAGTAATCTGAAAAATTTATTATTCTTTCTTCTTCAAACATATTACTCAAATAGCTCACCTTTAAAACCTTGATGCAATTGACCCAAATATCCAAATATACAAAATATTGTGATATAGTACATGATTGTAAACATGAACATGAAAGAAGGTGTTGGGTTTCAACTCCCAGAGCTCTGCCATTGAAGTGCATGGACACTCCTTGATTTTCCCAAGTATTGAATGGATATCTTCTTAGGTTTTTTCAAATACTATGCTCTTGTATTTGTATTATTGAATTTGTATCTATGAAAATACTCAATGAATAAATAAAAATGTGTATTATATTGCAAGGTTCTAGTGTGCACATGAAAATGAAGTTAACAATGTAATAGTCGAAAAAGTTATTTGTTTGTCTATCTTTTTGGTTTTGTGTCAATAATTTTGTGGTGAAATAAATCATTATCCATGTATTAATATAAATAGTTATAATGGTAAAAGTAGCAATATTTGTATTATTTTTTTAGTTTTGTGATTATTTTAAGGAAATATCTTGATATATGTATGTATTAATAAGTATGGAGTTGGGTTCATTTTCCTACTTTTTAATTATCTATATACATACACATTTTTATATATTTACTCTTCATTTTAATCTTATGCATACACACATTTATACATTTTCCTTATCCTTGCATTTATTGCACCTACCTATATATACCTTCATATGGTTGTTAACACTTAGATATGAGCATTTTGTTACCAATAATGATTTTCATGATTCCAAGGTTGATTGCATAGTTATAGATTTGACCCTTTCTAGTTTAAAATTCAAAATTCAAATTTGACCAACTGGCCCTAATCTTCTTCTTACTTTAAAGTTGACCAAATAAACATTAAGCAAAATTTAGTTTTATGTGTTAGTATTTAAATATTCAATACATCTATTTATAGTCATCAAAGCATCATTCAAAATCCTCTCATTCTAAAGTATTTAGAGGATAAATCAATAGACACATTTTGATTTTGTGCTTTAAAAGGGGTAAGAAATTTGCATACATAACTTTTAGGCCCTTACCTCCTATCTTTAAATCTCTTAGACATTTCTAGCGTTTGATCTAGGAGAATTTGTCTCCTTGTGACAAAATTACAACCCTTCCAAGGTGTTGTAACACTACTTTCCCCAAGTTTCATCCCTTACATCAATCTCCGGTATTTTGCTTGTGCTTTCCGTTTATTTGCTCTCACTTCAGTTCGCCTTTCCTTGGCTCCTTATTTTCGCAACTTTCTGGCAAACGTCCTTCTTTTTTATTTAATTAAAAAATGATATTATTATAAGTATGAGTTATTTATGTTTTAGTATTAATATTATCATTAATAGTATTATAATTGACACTATTGACATTATATATAAATATAATTATTTTCATTTATTCTAAATAAACTATGTTATTTTAAAACTTAGTATTCAAAATGATGCTAACTAAAGTATTAATAATAAAATTTATGTTAAATTAATGAGATTACCAAATTATTACTTTTAAAATCTAATTTATTAGCATCCTTCTCATAGTTAAAAATCTACTACTAAAATATAATACCTATTAACTTATTTGTTATATAATATTGATATTTTAAATATTAAATTGCAACAACAAATATTTCTTTTTACTTTTTGATTAATAATTTTAAAAATATTTTATTATTATAATTGTTTACTTATATTATTATAATAATTTTCTCAAAATTCTTTTTTTTTTTTTTTGGTCGGTGAACGCTTTTGACTGGAGCTATGAACCAGTGGGGTCACAATGGGGGACCCCATCCCCAATTTTTGTCTCATGCAGTTGTCTCTTTTTTCCTCCTTTCGCCCGTCCTCCTTTCTCCATTCTTCCCGCCTCCGTTCTTCTTCCTCCATTCTCCCTTTCTCCTCGTCTCCCTTCCTCCGTCTGCCTCTTCCTCCCTTCCTCCGTTCTTCTTCCCCTCCTCTCGTTCTCCCTTACTTCCTTCCTTTCCTCCATTCTTCCTTGTCTCCGCCCTCCATCTAGCCTCTTTCCCTCCTTCGCTCCTTCTTCCTCCCTCTCCTCGTTCTCCTCTCAATTCTCTCCTCCTGCCGCCCTTTCTCCCTCCTATTTTCTCTTCCTCCCGTCACACTCTCTCCCGTCATCCTTTCTTCCTTCCTTCTCGTTTCACTTCCCGGACTGCCTCTCCCTTCCTTCGTTCTTTTTCCCGCCAAGCCTCTCCTTCCTCCGTTCTCCTCCCCCGTCATCCTTTTTATCTCCCATCTCCCTTCTCTCCTGTCTCCCATCTTCCTTCGTCACCCTGGCTCTCCTCCGCCGAACTTCGTTTCACCATACACCTCCGCCTGTGGATTCTCCACGCCACCCTCTGACGCCGCAGCTCAGTCATAACATTCGGTCAAGTATCCACCCAGCACCAACTACGTCCGCTGCCAGATTTTGTCCTCCAATCTTCCCGCACACATTTCGAGCGAACTCGAACCAAGACCTCCCATGTGGAAGGCTCGCACTTATCACACGCTTGGGTCATCCCCAATTTTCTCAAAATTCTTATTTTATAACCACTCAAAGAATTATGAATTATTAATAGTAAGTCAGATCCTTAAAAATACTATTTATAGATGTTTAACCACAACTAATAAAATATTATAAAACACGAGCCAATTTACACAAGTTCTTAAAAACAAACAAAACAACGTTTTCAATAATTCAATTTTAAAACACTGTTTTTTTCCCACAAATTTACTGGTAAACCTTATTTTCAAACGCTAACGTGAGGCATTTGAAATTTGACAATTGAATACAAATGCAATAGGAGCGAATTTACAGGTAAACCACGCTAACGGTGCGGCACATGACGTTTGACAGTTGAATATAAATTCAACAGGATAGGTGGTGCGAGACCAATGAAATCTAATTTCTGTCTCCGTCACAAAGAGTCTTTAATTCTCATACTCAGCTGCCAACTGATTTCAGAGCATTTCAGAGTATTAGAGTTGTGAAATATGGGGCAGGACATTGAAGTAATTAGAGATAAAATTAGCATGAGAAATTGGTCAAGAATGAGAAGAGCGCAAGGAGAAAAATTATGCCTGGTGCCCATAATGGGGTATCTTCATAGAGGTCACCTGGCACTTGTAGAAGAGGCAAAAACAAGAGCTCCAAGAGTGGTGGTTTCAATTTACATCAATCCTGCTCAATTTGCAGTTGGGGAGGATTTTTCTACCTACCCATCAATTTTGAGGGCGATTTGAGCAAGCTGAAGGATTTGGGTGTGGATGCTGTATTCATCCCCTCTGATCTCTATGTAAGGGAAGATAATGCAGGAGCTGGAAAGAGGCAAGATAATATTGCAAGTGGGTGTATTTCTTGTTTGGAGGATAAAAGTGGAAATGGACATGAGACATGGATTAGAGTTGAGAAGATGGAGAAACCACTCTGTGGAAAATCTAGGCCTATATTCTTCAGGGGAGTTGCAACGGTTGTTGTCAAGCTGTTCAATATTGTGGAACCTGATTTTGCTATTTTTGGGAAGAAGGATTATCAACAATGGCGCCTCATCTGTCGCATGGTAAAACATGATGCCGGATTTCTTTTTCCCGTATTTTTGATATGAATAGTCTTCTTTGTTGGGGTATATCATTACATAAGTGTGGGTGTTGGGCTTTATTGTTAGGCATTATTTTTCTTTTATAGAGCATTTTGGGATGGTAGGATATACGATTAGGCACGATTCTATGCCTGATGGAACAATTAACAGTCAAAGCAACTCCACCGTTGGATTCCGATGTTAAGTTACTAACAAATATGGTAATTCTCATAGCTATTGATTTCTGAACCGGAAACATGAAGCACAGAAGGAAAGTATCCCTAAGCCAAAGTCTATATGCTTCATCATAAGGCGTTTTGAAACCCTTAACAAATTGAGAACCACCCTTTTAAATTTATTGTAAATCCTTTCCCTTTTCTTATTCATTGGAGCATAGTACTATCTTTCGTAATCTGTATATAGTTAATAGTTCATAGAATACGTTAGACACACAGATTACTGTTCTTACAAGTGGTATCTTGAACAAACTACGAAGTATGAGTTCATTATCTATTCTGAATCTGATCAGCTTTGACATCACAGTTGAAAACCTGGAACACCAAGTATGTTCATTTTCATGTAATCCTTTTTTTGGTTGTTTGTAGATTAGTTTGCTCCTAAAATACCCGTTTTCTACACTAGTTGTCTCAAGACATTCTTCAAACCCTGACTTAAAGGAATCTCCATGTTATGAGCAACACGTTGGATGTTTGACATCTCTTTCTGATGTTTTTGTGAATCTACCTTACCATGGCTCCTCGTACCTTAATGCCAATCTGATAGACTTGATTGTCATACTCATCATCTTTATGCAGTCCAGCGGTTCGTTTCAACATCTTTTCTCATATTTGAAAAACATCCTTGTCTACCTCTAAATCCTCTAAATAATCATATCACCATTCTTCCTCTTCAGCTGGAGCACATCTTGTCCGCTTCCTTTGTTTTCTCAATGCCCTTCCTATATTCCACGAGCATTATGCCTCCAAATAACATTGTTCCCTCTCTGTTGTTGGCTTTGGTCAGCTTCTTTTGCACTCCACGACTGCTTACTTGCCTTAAAAACCATCATTCCACTCCCTCATAATGTTTTCTCCTTGGCTTATTCGCAGAGGATCCTCCCTCTGCTATCTTCAGAAATACTAGTAGGTTAAGGTCAAAGTTTATAGGCTCATCATCAATGAATAACTTCCTACCAATTGCTTAGCCTTGGATGCCTTCATTGATTCTTCATCCTCATGTTTACTAGTCACAGATTAAGATAGATGCTGATAAACTGTTCAAAGGCAGACTTTGTGTCTTAAATGAAGACGGGGCATGATATGCTAGTATTTTCTGTACTTTGTTTCACCTTGACTTTCATCAAGTGATGCCTGCTTACCATTTGTTTTGTATACTCATAAACTCGGACATACATTGGGAATAAGTTACATTCTTTTAGTCAAACAGAAGTGCCAACAAGTAGCAAACGAGATATTTCTTGCTTATTGCTCCTTCTTCACTCTATCTGAATTATAGTTGATATTTGATAGGAACAAAGCTCAATTATATCTCATCCCATTCAATATTTTATTTATTTATTGGCAGATCCACAGAGAAATGTCCATACACCTCTGTTCAGTACCGATCTGCACAAGAGAAGGGATGCTACCAACCTCGCATAGACTAAAATTCAGTAGGCTTGTATCCTCTATTTGGAAGTGGGATCAAAAAGATTGCCTGCTCTCAATTTCCATAGTTTGCTCCTACTTTTTCTGCAACTTTGGAATCCAGAGAATATGTAAAACAACCCAATTAGAAGATTTTTGCATTTCCATTTTGGTATTTTCCAATGTGAGACAGACCTAAACTGACACAATGGTAGCTCTCTCATTAATGTATTCCATGACTCGTGAAGTTTGCATTGGTGAAGCAAAAATCAATGGTAGGTAGACTCATCTCACTATTGCTGTTTCAGGCAGGCTCTTCAATTGTTAAGTGATGTAACAGCATGTACATGGATTTCGGTATTGGATTGGGACATTCTTGGAGACTGGGGATACACCGAGTCAGAAAGGGTTTTGAGCATTGGTTTCTAATGGTAATAATCTGTTTCTGTGTTCTTACTAAATGTCATTGTAATGACCACTGCAATTTTGTGTTTTCATTATCAATTCAGTTTACATGAATAATGAATCTGATTGAGTTTGTTTTTAAATAATGTTTTTGGAAGAAGGTAATCTAGCCTTCATGCACGTGTAACGGAGTTATCTGTATAAGGATCTCTTGATCTGTAATCTTTCATTATTCTTGTCTTGATAATGAGTCTTGAAGGAGATCTGAATTATCAGAGCTATTTCTTTCCATACACTTTTGTCCCTAAATCTCCTTTTCTAAATTACATGTAACTTTCTAAAGTGAAATAACTGAATAACTTTTTAGTGTTCTTCATTGCAGGTACGAGATTTGGACTTCGCTGTGGAGATTGTTGGCTCTGGAATTGTACGAGATTGTGATGGCCTTGCTTTGAGCTCCCGCAATGTGTGTCTATCCTCAAAGGAGCGACAACAAGTATGTTTTTCCATTTCAAGGTTGCCATAACATCTTTACTCTTGACTTTTAAGTTTTGATACATATACAGATGCTGATTTTTACAGGAGAGGCAATAGATAATTACAGTGTACTCATTTGTAATGCTGAATTTATTGATCGAGTTTGGAAAGCTTCTAATTGAATGTAAAATATAAGAATGTGAAAAAGTGCAAAAAAATTGATGTAGTTGATCTCACTTTAGTATAGAAAAAATGTCTTCAAGTGGTTTGATTTATTTGGTTTCTGAATATTCCTTTTGCCATTTTATAAGATATGCTATTAATTGCTCTCACTTGGAAAATAGATTGGGATCAAATTATTTTCAAAGTTTTAATATGGCTATGAACCTAGATGAATCTCTTCTCTTTGAGATCATTTTTTTGAGTAATGCATTTGTGGTTGTGATTGTCAGTGTGTTTTATCATAGGGCCCACACCAGTTTTAGTTGAAGAGGTTAAATTATAGAGATATGAAATGATCCTTCTTTTCTACTCTTCAACTTATGTACATATTTTTCTGACTCTATAGTTTTTTGAGCATTTGTTTTTAATCATTGAATACATGAAAGTAGACACAGGCATGCAATTACTTCTAGAGTACATGTAGAAAAAACTAGCTGGCTAACTTTGCATACATTTGGGTGGGAAGATGCATTAACAAACATTTGACATTTGACACGGAGAGAAGCAAGCCGAATATAATACTGACAGACAGGAGGACTAACCAAGAGACACATCATGCAAGACACAAGGAGCAAGGGTGAATTATCAACCCATAAAGGAAATCAGGAGGCAACCTGGACCTGATAGTTTTGAGTTTTAACACATTCAATAATCTAATATCCACAATCTCCAAGGGCCAACAAACAAAGCCTTGTATCTTGGGAACATTCTACAAGGTCTTCTTGTTTTCAATCATTTATTTCCAAAAAAATTTTGTATACATGAGCTTTTAGGCCCCTAAAATATATTTCTTCAACTGAAATAACGAAGTCTTTCTCTTTGAGAAATAAATCAAATGATATAAACAATGTACTTGTCAAAGAACTACGTACCTTGTACAAATGCCCCATCTCATAGAGGCAACAACACATGCCAATACAACGCTTTGTCAAGGCTTGCAACTTAAGCTGCAATATAAGATACTCAGCGAAGAACAAAGAATGTAAATGAACTCATACAGAAAAGGAAAACAAGCATTATTCACCAACTGATCTACGGTTGATTCTCAAGCACCATTATACCATGCATCTATCATTAACAATCAATCAAGAATATGGTATTTCTTACCTTAAGATCAAATGTCAATATAAAGATTTTACTTGCCAGTGCATCTATCAACAACAATCAACCATGGCTATGACATCTCTTATCTTAAGATTGCATGTTTATACATAATTTTTAGTTTCCATTAGTTTATAACAGATATATTTCAGTTTATCTGTTCAGTATGATTTTCAGCTGTCTCATAGAGGCATAATTATTAGAAAAAAATGAATTACTAACGCTAAAACAATATAAATACAACCATTTTATGGAAATAGATTTACATGGTTATTGTATCCTTTGTTCCTATATCTTTTCCTTTGTATTATTTATATTTACACTTTTTGATGAATTATTAATTCATTCTTTCATTCATGATGATCTATGTTACCGGGTCCCTTGGTTTAGCCCCCCGAACCCACCAAATGGGTGTTCTGGTTCGTTCTCCCCTGGTCCCTTCATTTTGAACCCTGGGTTCTCTGTGGGTCCTCTCAGAAGACCCACAGAGAACCCGGGTTCAAAATGAAGGACCCTGGCAGAACCCGGGGAGAACCCAGGAGGACCTGGGAGGACCCACGCCATACAGCCTTAAAAAAGGCAAAATCTCAACTTAAAAACAAAAAACCTAACCCTAAAAAGTGCCCAGATTGCCTTATATTGACTTGGCCGACCAAATGAGGCTCATTTTGCAAACTCAAAAGAGCAAAAACACCATTTTTTTGCCTCCAAGCTAAAATAGTTGATTTTTGCAGGTTTTCTCTTTTTTTCTCTTGCAAAAACACCTGATCTTATATCTGAGTAACTCAAAGTAGTTGACAAAAGTCATAGTAACCTTGAAATCTTCCAATTTCTCTTGATACTCCATGAAAAGTGTGTGGCTTTGTGCAAATAATTGTCATGGTATCTGGTTTTTTCATTCCTTTGTATAAATATGGGTTTAGTGGGTTTTTAATGAGATTCATTTGACTAATTGTTGGTCAGTCATGCAAAATTGAACTTCCCTCTCTCTGAAATGCTTTGCTATGATCTGGATTTTGCATGTTACTTTGAATATGTAACATTTGCACCATTAGCTCTACCACTATTTCTTGCCCCTTTGAATTCCAATTAGGGTCTCTGAAATAGATTTGTTGCACTTTCATGTTCTAGCACTTTTCTCTCTTGATTCTTGTGTGCAATTTTCTACTATCTTGGTTCTCTAAGTTGGTACCTAATTCTTTATCACTCACTAGTATGCAATACAGATATCTGATTTTTTTTTATTTTTTATTTTTCCCCATTTTGCTTGTTTTTTCATTTTGTTATTTTGTTTTGATTTTCAAAAGCTGGCAAGATCACAACTTTAATACCACTAAGATGTCCTAAACTAAATACATACAAAAAAAAAACTCAGAAAGCCCCTAACAACAAAGATTTTATTCATGATATCTTAGGAAACACATACATTCAAAAGGGAGCAACTAATCTAATACAACTCACTGGTAGTGTACAGATCTGAACTTTGAAACGCCCCTTCACATTGCTCTGTTACCTACGTGACATGTCATGCCATCTAGGTAAGGCCATCTAGTGTACAGATCTGAACTTTGAAACGCCCCTTCACATTGCCATTTACTATTTACTTTTTTGCAAATTATGAATATGATTACAGATTATATGAGGTATTACCGTATGGCGTATTTCATTGTTTCAATATTCTATGGCATTATGGCATTATGATCATATGATTATAATTTTGAGCATGCTTATGAGTCTATGGCATTATCATTATGTTTATAAATTTTAAAATTTATATATAATATATATATATATATATATATATATATATATATATATATATATATATATATATATATATATATAGCCCATTCTAACCCAACCCTAGAAAAATTTTTTAACCGCTAACCTGAACCCCGTGATTCAACCGGCTAAAACAACTTAGATGATGATACTTAATGTAAGTGAGCATCCTCATTGATATACACCAATGGGCTAGTCTATTTCTATTCTTGTGAGAAGGAAGTTCAAGTATGGGAATCACCATCTAATCATTGGGGAATCAAGTGGGATTGATTGCCTTATCACATTACTTTAAGTGTCGCTTATGTAGGTAATATGGAACATAAGTGTTTCTTTATTTTGAAAGTCAATCAATTATTGCTGTCACATCCCTTACATTGAGACTATGTTGGTTATGTATTTCAAATGCAATGTTAGTTGTAGATAACTGCTTTCATGTGATTATGACATCGGGAATGAATAGTTGTTCTTTTATCATAATTGTAATGTTAACTAACTTTTTATTTGGCCAGTGAATTTATTGTTCAAGAGAAGTTGAACGAGATCAGAAGATCAAATTTAAATATATATTATTAAGCCGTTGAGAATGATCTAATCCATAATCCTTGCCAGTGGATGCAGGATTGCTGACGCCGCGAGGAGAAGGGAAATATCATCAGGGAGAGGACGTGGTTAATGATGGATCAATTTATCATCAAACCTATAGTCGGAGCAAGACAGTTACGTCGGCATCATTACCTTGGCCATAAGTAATTATATATATATATCGATTAAGCAAGTCAATTTAAATATATATGTCAATAGTCACCTATTAAGGAGGTTTCAAAAGGTCTATAAATATAATATTAATTAATAATAATATTCTCTTGTGAGTTGAGAAGAATAATTTTATATATATATATATATATATTATTTGCAATGGCTAAATCATATTAATTAATAATAAAGATAAAATTCTAATGCCATCAATTAAAATATGGAAATAAAGAAAGGTTTAAAAATAAAAATAAAAATGAATTAGAAAGTGGAAGTTTTTCCCGACGTTTTTCTTTCATACCTCATTTTGAAACGGCCAAGAAGGGGAAGTCAGGCAGTCGCGTGGCTCTTATAGTCTTGGCGGAAGATTTTTAGAGCAGTTTTTGGGGGTGTTAGTGGGGGAAGCTCTCTTGGGGGCATTCGTTTTCTGCTCTCACTCCATGAACGCTGGCGGGGAATTTGATAGCAATGTTTGTTAGTTTTCTGTGATACGCCCACACTTCATTCTTCCGCTAGTTTCCATCTTTTGCTATCGATCTTTCATAGAGCTTCATTGAGGGAAATAAGAGGGGTTTCCATTATTTATCTTCAACGGCGGGGGGGGGGGGAGAAGTTTTCTCATTTTGTTTCTCTCTCAGTCCATCGATCTCTCTGTAATCATCGACTCTATACGAGTTCCTTCGTTCATCCATCCTCTTGACCTTTGATGAATTTTGTGGTATTACGGCAAGGCTCTGATGAATCCGTTGCTGAGTTGGAGACTGCCTAGCACGTCTACAATCTGGAGAAGTGCGGCGGGGTGAGGTATAATGATATCAAGATTCGAACTAAATTTCCAGGCAAGTAGCAAGCAAAAACCTCCTCTGTATTTGGTATCGATGGATTAACCTACAGCATTTTGGTTAGTACTTACCGGATGGTAATCGAATCTAACTATGTGCATAGGACTAATTTGAAAGCAAATCATTCTACCAGAAGATCATATTTAAATGAATGGTAAATGCTTGAGTGAATAGGAGATGAACTGGTTTCTCTTGTTAGAATTATCAAACTGATATCTAGTTTTTTTTGAATTCAATCCTCTATTCCTGATGGGTCTGCAGTAATGCTGGATCTGAAGTCAATTTTTACAATCTTAAATTTTGAATCACTGTGGTCCACTCAAATTCTCTTGGAACCTGAATCTGTTCCAAACCACCTTAATTCTGGACAATCGAAGAGTAAATCAAATCTGAGATAAGATTCTATATTCTTTCTTCTTAACACTGAACTTGGTCACTAGTAGAATTTTTCAACAAGATCATTCTTGTTTGAATTATAAGGCCATACGCTGAATTAAATCTGTATCGGGGTTCTGTTGAATCATTTGGTAATTTTTCTAAAGATCTAAATAGGCATAGCTAAGCCAAATTCCTTTTCCCTGAATTAGAAGCTGAACATGTCCTTACCTTTGTTCAATTGAGACTGCTTGGGAATAATTATAATGTGAGTCTTGAAATTACCATTGTTGTATCAATCACTCTTTTCTCTTGCATAAACTTTAGGGTTTAGACATAACCCTGAACTGGAGGGAAAATTAATCAGACCTGTCAATGTGAATTAGACCTCGTACTGTGAATAATTTGAGCAGAAAATAGTCAAGGTGATCTTCCGTGTTATGAGAAAGATCATGCTTAAGCTCTGAGCAAGATGAATTGTGGAAATATGAATTAATATAAATGGAGGAATAAGACTCCTTAATCTCTCCTCATTAGCTTGAGAGTAGCAGTGTATTATTACTTAGAAGGGTTAAGTTAAGAGTTGAGTATATCTTTGTGTATGAACAAGAAGGAATCAACTTACTTTTAAATATGATGAAAGGCTTTTGGGGACCATGTTAGAATAATATAAATCTTGAAACAAGATATAATTTCAAACCAAGTTCTGGTAATATTAATCCTATGGTTAAGATATAACCTCGAACTAAAAAGAATTGATAAACAAACTTGCTAATGTAAAATTAGACTTTAATCTAAGAATTATCATGTCGAGCAAGGATGCGTGCTGACGGCACGGTGATGCCACAAATAATTAATAGAAAAATCCTTGGCCAAGGTAGATGCCCGTTTGGCAATGTCAGCTTCCATGGCCAGATATACCCTGATCAGGATGATTCTTCTGATAGGAGGTACCTATAGAGGGAGGATCGATCAGTGGTATAGGTTCGTGGACATCAGGCTCAGAGGCATGATGATAAATCGATCCATGTTGATTACCCTCGTGAAGGGCGGGTTCTTCAGTTGAAGAAACTCGGGAGACCAGTAGGTCTTGGTTGGGCGGTAAAGCCCCTGATGATAATTCTCTTTCCCTCGACAAAGATTTCCAAGTAAGATAGTATGGAGATGATGACAAATGGATTTCTTCCTCTCTCGTAAATCCAGGTACATGCAATGGTAATTGAATTTCTATTCATCTATGCCATGAATGCTATTCTTTATGTTAATGAACATTGTAGGATTCTCAGATACTTAGTGAGATAGCTACCTGAATTTATTCAGCTGTTATATTGTTTCATAGCTGTAGCAATTATTCATTATCTTCTGGAAGCAAAGAAAAGTAATTATTATTCTTCTGCAATTCCTGTTAGATGTTTATAGTTATAGTATCTTTTCAGCTGAAAATGAAATTAAAAGTTAGTTGATGAAGTGTATAGTGTAACGACACATGGATTGAATTCTCTTTTAGCTGCAAATGAAACCCTAGTTTGACAGTTATTTAGTTTTAATCTTTTGTGTGACGGTTGTTGGAAACAGTTAGATGTTACCTTTCAGCTGAACCTGGAAACTTAGAAGTTAGTTGGAAATTTAAAACAATTAGTTGAAACGATTTGGAAACCATAGAATGAAAACAAGTTAGTTGTTCTTCAGCTGAAATGGATAGATGGTTGAATTTTTAAAACCGTAGACCGGTTAGGTTGTTACAATTGCGATGTTCTTAATAATGGTATTAAATGTTAGTATCTTTGTTTAACAACTAGTATAATGTCAATGTAATAGGAATAGAGGAGTTATAGAATTCTAACATTTCACAAAGTATTACATAAAGCTTTTAGATGCTAAGTCTTAACATTTACTTTCAATTTGGTTTATGGAACCTCTTTGTTGAACTGCACATGGAAACTGTTTTTTGGATTTTCCCTTTATCTTATATGTCATTCAAGAAGGTTCAATACCCTAGCCCACTTTGGTTTCAAATGTGTGACCTTCTATACAGAATACACATACCTTAACCATCAGGCCTATTCAGCAAGTCTCATGTGTAAGTCTCACATTTTTTCTCATCTTGAAGGTTTTGTGCTTCAATCTTTGTTTTTGATGAAAGAAAATAATGCATTGAAAATTTGAAATACAAAAAAATCCTTCTTAATTTTATGTGGAAAGAAATACATTAATCTAGATCAAAAAATAATTTCATTGGAGTAATGATACTTAGTAAGGAATAAAGAAGAGAAGAAGAATTAGAACATGGAGATACCTTGAGAAAACCCACTAAGAGGAAAAGCTAGCAAGAAGAGAGTTTCAATGAATTAAGAGCAATAGAAAGATTACAACACACTTCTAGAGATTGAACTCTTCTTAGAAGATCTTCAATCTTCAATTTAGGAGACAATCCAACAACATAACTCTACAATGCCATCTTCAAAATCTTGAAGAACCCAGCATTTGTTTTCACCTTCAAACTTGCAAAGATAACTTTTTGAACAAATAAAGTTATAAACTATTCATCGAAAAATTGTTTATATAGGTAAGTAGTTCACTTGGAAACCACAAGTTGTATCCAAAACCATGGGCTAACCGACATGACACCTCATCAGGTGGTTCCAAAGTGGTTTCATGAGGTGTCAAATATTTCCAAAAGCTCTGTTAGAACTATTACAAGATGTGTTCAAACAAGTTTGTACATTATAACAACTGTATCAAAAATAGATGATTCTATCTTATTGACTTTGTCTTCTCCTCAACAAATTTTCAAATCTCAACTAAGTTTGTCCTTATGCGCTTCCTTGTGATTTCGTCTTTTAGTACACCTAATCAATATTCCATACAACATTATTATGCAATGTGTATGACATCTTCTCAACATTTGATATTAAAGCTTTATAAACAAGCCTATCATCTAGTCATTTGCTTAAGGTTATTTGCATTTGGGATATGCACATTATAAGGCTAGCACTCAATCTTTAGAGAATATTAATAAATACAAAATGAAAACCATTGAATACAATTATTGTATTACATTTTTGAAACATGAAATTCTTTCATTTTGGTTGCATTGAAAGCCTTTAATGCTATATAAATGGGAAATGGATTTGAAGTTCCTGCTGAAAAAAACCAGACAAGGCATACTTTGTAAATTTAATAAAATCAATGATTGGAATATTTATCATTGGAGAGTTTTTTATGTAAACCAAAAGGGCTTGGAAAATCCACAACAACAAAACAACTAACTGCTAAACATAGCTAAGTTTTTTCCAACAAAAGAATAAGTTTTCTACTAGGAATATATCTTGAACCAACGAACAAATAATTATCACTAATCAACTATTAGGATCAATTAACAACATAACAAAAAAAGAAGACTACAAAAATTTAAGCTTGATTGGATAGGGGCTTCAAAGACCCATTGAAATCCCACTGCCACCTATCACCAAATCTCAATCCCTTGCTCTCAACTCCTCCAACTATTGTACAGAGACAAAAGGCATCATTTTTGCTAGAGCAACAGAGCAACATTTGCATGGGTCTTCCATGGTACTCCTTTATTCTTGGTAGGATGAGTTGGCCAGAGAGGGACCATGTGTCAGAAAACAACATCCTTATGAAATTTCTTACTGGAAAGGTAGAGCTCTGTGTGGCATTTGCAACCACAAACTCAATCAAATACCAGAGTTGGGAACACAAAAATGAGAATAAATTGAGCTTTCTTGTGTAAAATAGCTCAATCATGAACAAGGAGGTGGCAAAACTCCATACCTTAAGAATGCAGAGTCTGGCAATTGTTAAACCTGCAAACAACTCTCCCTTTAACTTGCTCCATAAAAAAGATCAATAAGAGAGATGATTCTATCTTTGACCATAGTAATTTCTTCACCTTTTTGTGACAAAAATACAAGCAATTATCAGTAAACAGAAATAGATTTGTGTTACAGCACAAATGTTGTAAATGTGTGGCTCAAACATGTCTTTTGCAATTGATGCATGTTATCTTCATTAAACAAGTCTTGACATGTGATGCCACAAGTATCTCTGGTTGCATAGCGGGATACACATTGCTTGGTAACAAATAAACATTTCACGTTTTGGTAATATTAAAATTTATTGCAGGAAAACCAAATGAGCTCACAGCTTTATGAGATCTTTGAAAACTTCAAACCGACTTCTTTTTACTCTTATGCTTCTTACCTACAAACCCAGGTTCTAATTGTCACCTCTCAGTGTTGCAGAGTTGCTCACAAACTTTTGTTAACATAATAAATCAATGCATATGAAAGTTACGCTTCAAGCTCATATTACAGAGCATTTTTGTTACCAAAAATAATGGCTGTAAGAGAGCATAAAATGTGTATAACATAAACCCGAGATGATGGCTACTATTTAGAGCAATGTGTAAATGAGATTTAAGAGGCTGACACAACATCACGGACATGCTAATGAAGTGCCTTCACACTAAATATATTATTTGTTAGCCCGACAACAATGGCCAATAAGGTACATGGTATTGGAATCTACTAAAGCTATAATTTATACAGAGCCCTTTAAAGGCCAAATAAGTTATGTGGAGCCTTTCAACTGTCTTAGGATTTAGGTTCGGTTTACAAAATACATTTGGATAAAATCTACAATTCGAGAGGTCTTTTGTGTTGATTTGATAGATCACAAAATAGAGACAATAATCACCCTCAACTTGACATTTGACTTTGCTATGAACATAGAGAAAGAATAGCTCTGGGATCAACCATTCTCATTGTTGGCTTTCACTTTGCTCCTAAAACTAACTACGACCATAGTGATTGTAATTACAGTCTACTCTTGACTTAGTCAAGGGTTTCGGCTGGGAAAAATTGAGTGGTATTGCAAAACTCTAGGTAGTTCACAAACACTGTTATATATGTATTATGTGAGCTACTACTATACTTTTGAGGCAACACTCTCCCTTAGTTTCTTTAGCCATTTTACATCTGACACCTGCACAGACTTCAATATGAAGCCTTCTGCTCCTTTCATCTGCAAGTTATCATTTCATTTTGCAACATAAAATTGAACTTATGCCAAAAACAGAAATTGCTGTAAAACTTGCATCATGCCATAAAATTATGATGCATTTGCTTCATGTTATAATGCCTACATAAATGTATAAGCAATGCAATTTCTATGTATCAACGAAAGATGACAAAAGATAAAACTGGCCCATTTCAAACTAGGACAAATTTTCACATGATGCCATAACTCTTGAATCCTTGATACAACAAAATAGCATCAACTGAAAATGTGTACTTTTTTTGGTTGTAAGCAATATGCCTGAAATTGGGTGAGAATGAATTTGGGACCAAAGAAATAGTATTCTAAGAATTTAATCCAGGTGTAGAACAACGTTGGTGTTAGAAATATTGTCATTGATGTCAAAGGCGTATAAAAGATTGTTGGTAAGTTTATTATCATTGATGTATGAAGGAGTTTGTTGCAAATGTTGTCATTGATGTCAAGAGGGAAATCACTTGTCTAAGTTTATTGTCATTGATGTCAAAGGCGTATGAACGAGATTGTTGGTGAGATTATAGACAAAGGAGATCACTGCCATGAGATATCAAAGGAAATCAGACATCTTAAGTGTTAAAGGACATCGAATAAAGGCCAAAGGCCACTAATCGTTTCAAGAGCAGACATTGCATTATTTTATGATGATTAAAGACAAGTTTTTGAAGCATCAAAAGTATGCATTAATAAATATAAGGGAGTAGATCAAAAGATAAGTTTATGGTTATTCAAGATACGACAGCACTCTAACTATAATTTCTACATTGCCGACCTCATCTAAATACATGGCAGCAACTTGTTTTTAAAGGCAACACTACAATCATTCTAATGGCCGACTCTTTACCATTGGAAAATAAATTAAGATTGAATTCTATAAGAAGAGGCCAACTACATAAAGGCTGGCCAACTATGAGTAATGCAGGCCAACCATTTTAAGAAAAAGGTAGCGATCAAAGTATACGGGCCAACTTGAAATTCTATTATGGCCAACTTCCTTAGAGGAGTTAAAATAAAATTAAGTTTTTGATGTGGCCGACCCTAATGTAAAATCATGGTTTAAACTTACAAAGATGGCTGACTCCTTCCTAGTTAAGCGATTATGTTTAAGAGAATGTTTGTATAAAGGATGCCTCCCTTGGAGAAGGCATGAAGATAGTGAAGAGTTGTGTCTTTCAAAAAAAGATTTTATTCCTTCAAAAGGAGTAAGAAGGTATAAATAGAAGATGTATAGAAAGGTTTGAAAGGTAAGAAAATACAATGAATATCATTCAGAGTTAGAGCGGAACTAGGACAGAGATAAATATGAAATGTATTGCAGATGTGTACTAGCAGATTCTGAAGATGATCGAAGGCAGATTTATAGCAGATTCTGAAGATGATCTAAGGAAAATTTATAGCAAATCCTTGTGAAGAATATGTGCAGATCCTTGTGAAGGGTATATGCAGATTCTATGAAGGAGATTATTAAAATATTATTTAGTATTTATTTAATGCTAAAATTGTAACGTACGTATTTGTAAATTAGCTTCAGTTTGATTTCTTGCTATTTTGGCCTTTCATGATGTTTCTGTTATTGCTTCTGTATTTTGGAAACATCTTCTATGTATTCTATAAATGAAGCATTCGCTTCTTGTAAATAGATTGAATATTTGAAATCTCTCGATTGCTCTTCATTTCATGGTATCATAGCAAATCGACTGGGCGGGAGATTTTTTGTTTTCTGGCGCCATATTTTCTTCTTTCTGATTTTTGGATGTTGTCTAGTAAAAATCGCGTAGTCTGAAAATTGCGACTATGATCTTTGGAAAATCGCAGATTTTAACGTGTTCACCGCGTCTGAAGAAAGTGCGTTTTTTTAGGGTTCACGGGAAGAAGAAATCATTTTTTTTGCAAAATCAAGGACAATCTGTGATCAACTTGAGGCGATTGGTCGAAAAATGGAGGAAGAAGATATGGTAGTCATCACTTTGAAAAGTCTACCAAAATATTACAAGTATTTTATTGAGACTCTCAACATTACTTCAGCTAATGTTGATTTGAAATTTTCAGATCTTTGCACCATACTTCTACAGCAGGATCGTTGGAAACAACAGTTCGGTAGTGGTGCTAGTTCGTCCTCCACAGAGCATGCATTTCCTACTAAGACCTTTTAGAAGAACAAGGGAAAAAATCAGCCCTCTCAGCAGACCAGTCAAGCATAGTCTTTAGATTCTTCCAAGAAGAAGAATGTTCAGTACAACTACTGTCATAAGTTTGGTCACATGAAGAAAGATTTTCGGAAACGCTTGGCTTTTGAATAGAACAAGCAAGGAGAGTCTAAGCCTAAAGCCAATGTAGCAAAGCACATTGAGTAGGAGGAGTCTGCGTTCTATGCCTTCATGGCCAAGAGTCTAGCAGATCCTGTGAAATCTTCTGCCTAGTACATTGATTCAGGTGCTTCTCGACATTTCACTCATCGCTAGGATTGGTTCATTGAGTACACGCCTTTTCGAGATTTTATTATCTTTGGAGGAGGCGAAGAGTATACTGTTGTTGGAAAGGGAAACATGCAGAT
>VDFB02125511.1:0-15260 GCA_007258455.2 Sequoia sempervirens | reverse complement strand
TCTTATTGTGTTAATTGTCTTATGTGTTGCATTTTCTGATTGCTTTCATTTCTGATCCTAAAACTAACATGGTATCAGAGTGGGTCTAAGAAAAGATCTAATCAGATTTGTTTAAGCAGTCAAGTCAACTCTTCATCTAGGGCAGATCTTGAAGGCAAAGTATTGCAGATCTAAGGTTGCAATTTATTCAGACCTAAGGACAAATCTTTGAAGGTGAATTTGTGCGGAAAAAGAAAATGGTAACGGTGTCAAGGTAGAAGATAGGCTTGATGGAGCCTCAAACTTCAACTCTTGGAAACCTAGGGTACTCATTGCATTAGAGGAGAATGATCTTCTTGATTTCATGGAATATGATATGCTCGAGCCTTCCAATGATACTGAGAAAATCTAGTGGAAGAAAAATAGCACGAAGGCTAGAAAGATCATGATAGACTTTGTGATGAATCACCTAGTACCAATCATTTCCAAGTTGGAGACAGCTAAAGAAATGTTTGATACTCTAAAAGGATTATATGAGATCAACAATACCAGCAAAGCCCTTGCTTTGAGACAACAGCTTCACCATGTAAAAATGGATAAAGAAGATTCAGTCATCTCATTCTTTATGAAGATTGCTGATTTGAGAGATCAGTTGAGCACTATTGGGGATATAGTTGCAGACATAGATCTTGTTATGTTGGCACTAAATGGTCTTCCTCAATCTTGGGAACGCTTTATTCAAAGCATCAGGGGGAGATCTAAGTTGCCCAAGTTTGATCATCTTCGAGCTGATTGTATTCAAGAAGAGTCCAGGTTGGCAGCAAGAGGAATTGGGCGAAACTATCATGATGTCGAAAATCAAGTTCTTGCTACACATACTTCTAGAGAAAGAGGCAAAGGAAGAAAGAGGAATAGATACAGAGAATCAGATTCCGCCCTAGAACCGAAGAAGAAGGATCTCTCACATTCAATGCTTCAGGTGTGACAAGTATGGTCACTTTGCTCGAGATTGCAAATTAAGGTCTACACAACATGTTTCTACTGCGGAAATTGACATAGGGACATCTCAGAAGGAGCCAAGTTCTAAAGTCGATTTAGAAGGTTTCTTATTCTAAAGTCGATCAATTTCTTCGAAGAGGAAATAACATTTAGAGGGAGTCTGACAAACCAACAGAGGCAACCTTGGACGAGGAGGTCAGGAGGTTGATGCCAACACTTGGAGCTTTAGAGGGAGTCACATCATCACGAAGACTTGTTGTAGTGTATATTTCTCTGAGACGGAGAAATATGAGGTGAAAGCCCTTGTAGTGTATATTTCTTTGAGACGGAGAAATATGAGGTGCGAGCCCTTGTTCATCTTTGAGACTGAGATGAGACGTCATGTTGAGAGACTCTGTGATGACATCACATTGAGAGACTCCGTGATGGACTCTTGTACATCTCTGAGACTGAGATGTATTTCTTTCCACACATGGGAGTAGCCATTGTGGACGTCATGTTGAGAGACTCCATGACGACATCACGTTGAGAGACTCCGTGATGAACTCTTGTACATCTCTGAGACTGAGATGTGGGTGCAGCCATCATAAGCATCATGTTGAGAGACTCCATGACGAGGATATCTGGAAAATACCTCCCTAGCTAAGAGGGAGTGTTTGTGTTTTATAGCTTCGGGAGCTATTTTCCCTTAGTTCAAGGCTGGCCGGCCTTCATGTTGCAATTAATATTTTATATTTCTCATCTTCTAAGGGAGCTGATCATTCATTTAAACATCATTCATTTAAACATCACAACATTCATTTAAACATCACAACATTCTCTCATCATTCGCATTCCTAAGCAGCAGATCAGTTTTCAAAGAACATTCATTCCAATTCGCTCATTTAAGAAGAAGTTGCACTTGTAGCAGCAGATCACACTTGTAGCAGCAGATCATTCTGTAGCAGCAGTTCGATCTCAAGGACAATCACATTCATTTGTATCTTTGCATCAAGGAGAGGTGCTATTATTCATTGTACTAATTTGGCCTTGAGCAAGGCCGGAGTTGTAAGCAGATTTCTGCTCTTATTCATCTGATATATATAAGAGAGATCATTTCTTGCAGGGTTTTTCTCCCTCGAGTAGGAGGGTTTTCCCAGGGTATCTTGTTGTGTTCATTTTCTTATGTGTTGCATTTTTTGATTGCTTTCATTTCTGATCCTAAAACTAACAAGTTGAACTATACTATTGGGAAGAAATAGGACCATGATGTTGAGGAGGGACATGTCAAGGCAAAAGTGGTGAGAGACGTCGTCTCATAGGTCTTTTCGTGTCGATAAGAGAAGTAGTAGTATCCAAAGGCCATTTAGAGTTGCCATTCTCTATATGTGTTGGAAGGAGGTTATCAACCTGGGGGATCTAGAATCCCCAAAGATCTCATGTAAGGATTTGTGCCAAAGGATGAAGGCCTCCCAAAGATAAAGGGCCAAACACCATTGTTTTGGATATTTTAAGAAAGTAAAGAGATCATTGTCAAAGTCCTTGTAGAGGCAATAGTATCTCCCTTGGATCTTATAGTAAATGGGGCATTTGAGGATGAAATGCTCTTTGGTCTCTACCTTTTGGAGGGTGCTAAGACAATAGATTTGGTCAGATTGAGAAATATGGTGATTCATTTCAACTCATAGTTGGTGGGAACACACCCTCATTCGGCCAAGGGGAAACCTCTAGCCATGTGACCAATGATGTTGTAGATAGAGGATAGCATAAAATAGAATCCTCCACCTATAATAAATGCTTAGTGTAAAAAGCAAACTTTGGGCTGATTGGCATAGGAGGGGAGGTCTAGGGGAATTGGATGTATTGCTTGTAGGTATTCCTTCTACTAGCTTTGGTGATTGTCTCCCTTTTAGAACAACAATTGGTTTCCCTTTATTCAACTTGAACAATAGTTCTTTTTTGGTTGTAAATACTTTTCTCTAAGAGTTGTCATGTGGAAATATTCCGAGTCCTTTTGGGACAAGAATGTGTTTCCCTTATTCACTAGCAATCGATTCATCGAGTTAGCATGGTTGTGGTATTGCCTTGTTAATCCATTCACCTAATGATTGTTTGTTAATGGCTTAGTGGCACATGTTTCATAGTTATGGCTTGTATCTTCTTTAATTGATTTTGAAGGCTGCATGATGAGTATACTTGATCTAGCCGAAGAAATTTTTCATTTGACATAGCTGTGGACAATTATTATAATCTTTAGTGTAGATGATTTTAGGTGTTGATATTATTATTAATAGCCTTGTAGCTTGAGCTGAAGGTGATAGTCCCAAATGTTGGATGACAAGAGTGATTCCTAGACTAATATTTTGTAGTTGTCATAGGGGATATATTTTTCTTGTTTGCATTTTCATTTCATGCAAGAGATCAAGACTTTATTAGGATGGCTTATCATGGATCTTTAATCACTACCTCCAGTATCATTGATGGGTAGGTCCTAGGTGTATCAAATGCAAATCCAACATAAGGCAATCCCTTGACGGCTTGCCATACTGAAACTTCTATTAGGTGTATCTTTTGTAGTTATTTGAAAACTAATTAACTTTAGGTTCTCTTTTTGGAGTTACTTGTTTGCTATCACATTAGCAGTTCCTTATGGTTCTTCATGACTATCTTAAGATAGGGTTCTTGAGATTTTATACTGAACTAAGGGAGTATATGGTTGATAGTATTTATTGGAATATGATATCTGGCATGCAAATTGCACCACATCAGCTTTGCAGATTTTCTGCATGGATGACTTAACTTTTACATTTGCTATTTACATGCTAGAAAGATAATGTAATGCTGCAAATTTGTACACTTAATTTGAGAATGAGTCGAGTATTCTATTGGCACCAAGGATAGATGTGCAACAAAGTTAGGAATAACATTGATACAAGGACAATCACCATTTTAGATTTAGCTATGATCAAATCATGACAATAAATATCAGTTAGTCATTTAATCATATGCATACAATGATCACGCCTTAGCTTAGTTGGTGAATTGTTCTAGATTAAGGAGATTATAATAATATTAGCAAAATGAAAATTAATATATTTAAATATTATTCAAAATATGTGTGTTAAATTTTGCAATATATAGTTTTTGAACAATTAGTTGTGGATTCTATAGGGTCCCGCACCCAAAGATATAACCTATCACAGCTAGGCATTTAAACTACAAGTGAAAGAACTAAAGCCAAACTCCATAGCTAGGTTGGGAGACAAAGTGAAAGGACTAACTCACAAATGGCTAGGTAGTGTGTGCAGATTTCTAATGAAATCTAAGGACCTTTTTCAAAGAGGCATTTTTTCCCTAAAGGCTTCCAACTTGAAATTGTATACGAAATACCATCTAAGTCATCCTTAGCAATAGAAGACAATTCTACCCCATAGGATTCATGTGAGGAGTCTAAGCCATCAATATAGAAGATACATGAAAAACCTCCTTATTGTAACCCTTCATAAAGGAAGGCCTATAAACATGATGGTGAAGGGTAGTCACTGGAGCTGAGGAAGGAACAATGACAAAAGAAGAGACAACTAGAAGAGTCATTGCAAACATTGACACACCAACATGGCAAATAGTAAGATCCGAAACAACACAATCTGAATGAACTTGTGAATCAACTTGCTTCTCAATTGAAGAAGGAACAAGAGGGGATTTATCTTGCATAGAAGGTTGTAGAAGTTGAGTTTTAGAGGACTCCCAAGAAGTTTAACTGGTACATTAGAAACACTTCACCATATATTGAACCATGAGCCTTGTTCTATAGACTCGAACAATAAACAACCAAATGAATTAGGCCATAACTTGCCGACACTAAAAGCATTTTGTTCATAGTCAAGTTGTTATTTCTTGATTCGATTTGTAACTTTGAGCCATAATTTTTCCGACAAACCCTTTGAGATATCCATCTCAACTTGGATGAAGGCAAGGGCTATACAAGTGAGAGCAATAGTCTTAGGAGAAATTGAAGTGAAAGAACCAAGAGATCCCCCATCATAACCAAACAATATTCATGCCAAAACTGAATGGTAAAATTTGGTAATTTGACTTAGTTAGGGATCATTGAAAAGGACTTTGTAAGGGGGTTGAAGGCATGGTACAAAAGTTTCAGCAGCAAGAAAGCTTTCCCTTAGAACCGTATCCCCTTTTTAAGAACTAGGTCCTTCTCTATCTTTGACTCAAATACAGCTAGAAAGAATCCTTGTGCACAAAGGAATATTTTAGTAGCATTCTTCACACAAGGTCACCAACATTTGGAAACTCATGCATTAAGATTTGATAAACATGAACAAAATTGGTTAAATTTCCAAGGAGGCCCAACTCAAAGCAATGCACCTTGTCATCCAACACTTTAGGCCCCAAAACCAAAAGGGAATATCTTTAGAGTGCCAAACCACATGCCTACTTAGAGTTGAACTGAAACCAAGCATCCTATATTCACCGAAGCACCTCTTCCTCCCATAAGTAGACACAAACGAAATATCTTCGTTCAATTTAGTGAGATATTTGTTGGTGAACATTTCATCTGTGTCTTCTACAATCCAATCTAAATATGGATCGATACCATCCAAGTTGATGGCATCCTAGGATTCCTTCTCCTCCACCTTTTTGGTTTGAACATGAAGGTTTCTATCGGATGAAGACATGGTTGTTAATGCATTCCTATTCAGCTTGTTTTTCTTTTGCTATAAATGATCTCAAATTGGCTCCAATTTTTCTCATATCTAAAAGCACTAGAAAGATGACACAAAATACAAGGATAGTCTTTGGAGATTTAGTGTCTAGGCGCTCTATTATTCTAACAAATCTACAAAAAAAAAAAAATTAAAAATTAAAGTATGAAGTAATCTATCTAGTATTATGTTGAAGTTGCATTTATCAAAGAAGTGTGTGATTAGAGGATTCATTTTTTTACCTAGTTGTTGGATTGCATTGCTTCAAATGCATAAGGGTGAAGAAAGAAAAGGCCTCCCCTTTGCAACCTTGTAGACCTCCAAGTCATTTAGAATTGGGTCTCTAAGGACATTGCTCGGTGTCATTCTCTCTATGCATGTAGCAAGGCTAATATGACCCTTATTAGACTTGAAGGAACTAGAGAGGAAAATTTTGGGGTTTAGGTATACCCCCTCGCTGCATGCATTTGTTGGTGGAGTTGGTTTCTCCATCTACGATCAATGATGCATCAAATGATTTCATATTTTCTCTTGTTTCCCCCCATAATAATACAATATGGCCACCTTGGCCTTATCCATGGTCTCATAGAGTTAACCCTTTCACATTTTATCTCATTTGACCAAACACAAAACCTTGAGCAAAAGCTTTGTCACCAAAATTGAAATAAATAAAATAAAAAATAGAAAATTGAAAACAATAAGAAAAAACTAAAATACAACAAATAAAAAACTCCTAAAATTAAAATTTGTGACTGGGATCCCTTGACTATCTCCTTTGCACTTTTGTCAAAAAATTCATCAAACATTGTCGTCGTAACCTTCTCCCCTTTTGGCCTTTTGGAATATGGAAAGTCCAACCACGCATTGCTCATAAACATTTGCTTGAGAGAAGGTAGTGACCCTATAATGCTCTGCAAAGTGATAAGGTTTGTGGCAAATTATGTCACCTACATTCGCACAAGCTCCTTGCCTTTGGTGTAGTTAATTTTTGTAATCTAGTGTTTTCAACCACACTTGTGATCCATTCAATTTTCCCACTGTCCCTAACTATTAAATCTAGGCAATGGGCAACACAAGGTGGTGTAATATTTTATCTCACCTCTTATGTTAAGTTTACATGGATAATATGTTTCATTCTATTGTAACTAATAAGGTTTTGAGTAATCTTTGATTGAAGTTAATTAGGTGCCAACTTTGCCTCACTATTTCTTGATTGAGGGCAATTAAGTGCCACCACAGTCTCTACTTGTTATCTTCTATATTTAGTAAAGTTAATTGAAATCCTCTTGGACATTTGTCATTATGACTCATCCATGCAGAAGGCTATAAATATGTATGTTTTCTTTCAAGGAAGAAAATAATCAGGCAATGAGAATGCCAATTTTTATTCATTTGTGTTGTTCAATTTCAGCATTAGTATAGAAATTCTGGTAGTAAATGGTTTGATTGCTAAAGCTCTTGGGTAGAGGTTTTAGGGTTTATTAAAATCCTACATGTTATTAGAGCAAATGTGTGCCAAATATTACAAAGGGGTCCAACAAATGTGGGATGCCTCTCCTGAATAAGTCCCATTGCGGCTACATATGTGGTTGTGTTCTCTATGACAATTTTGGACAATGTTCATCATCCCAACTTCCTGGGTTACCTTGTCTGACAGATTCCACAATGTTTCTGCATTCTTGATTTCATGCGAGGCATCTCTAGACTTTAAATATGCCAACATGCCATCTGAAGCTACTAGAAAATTATTAGGGTCCTGTTCTTGCCATCTATCCACCCATCTAATAAAATGTTGCAACCCTTTTCCTGCAATATTGTCCTTTGATCTTCTAGTATTAGCCATGTATTTTTTACGGCTTACTCTAACAATGGGTCATCGGAATCATGTGGAATGGGCGTCTTAAACCATGCATTGGCAATGGTTTATGCATTTACCAATGCATCCTGATATGGGCTGCTTGTGACATTAAATGGTATGATATTTATTTTCTAAAAATTTGCAGTCACCATCGTCACCTCATTTCGCTTCTCTTGGTTCCAAAGTAGTACCTTCAAGCGAAGGTTGTGCGCTTGGAATTTTGTGAGGAATGATAAATTAGGTGGCGAGTCTAGACAGTTTGAACTCTCCTTAGTGTGAGTGGAGGAATGCTTGAACCTGCAGTTCAAGAAGAGAATCTCTAGATGAATCGGGGTTGACAGCAAAACTCATCACTGATGCTGCTTCCTTGTCCTTTTCCTTTCAATTTCCTTCTCATAGCTAGAAAATAGGGCATTCATTTTTTCTTTTCACTTCTTCCTCCACTTGGCTACACAACTGGACATCTTAGCCAGCGATTTGAGCAAGGTGACATTTCAATCGATTCATACCTCCTCATATTAGATCCACCATAATTGCAGTTCATCTTGCCCTTGATTACAATCGGTGTGCTATGCTTCCATGCAGGGTCCTGTTGTTGCTGCCTTGCATTGCACATTGTAGATTCTAGACATAAAAATAAATAAAAATCAGTGGTATGACAGCAGGGTTTTCATTCTTTTTAATTTGAAATTTGGAAAGACAAAAGAAAATAAATACCAGTCCAATCGCATTTCAGTTGTTGATAAATCTTTCAAATTGCACTCCTAGTGAGTTGACAATCAATTCACACCGCTAAACTTGTAATTGTTGACACTGAAAATGACATAAAACACAAAAATTCAGGGTTTAATCAAGGGTTTATGATTTTTTTGTTTGTTAGGCAAGTCTGCAGTGAAAACTTGCTAGCTAACTCATGAGTTTTTTGTAGAACTGGTGTGCAGGTCATCTGTGAATCACCTGGGCTGCAAAAGTTCTTGTGACTTAGCAAGAATATGCTTAAAACTAACTTCTAAAGTATTTATGGTCATATTAATACAATTAATCTTGTGGCAATGTTGTTGCGGTTTCTAGATGCATATCACAGCTTTTTTTTCAATCTAGTTTCAAATACCAAGCAGTTTAGAAGATTCCGTGGTTTTTGCTGTAATAATGTTCAGTAGCATAATAATTCAACATATAGAAAGAACATTTCCCAAATTGTGATTGTAGTTATCCTTGTGACATTTTATTGCTCAGGTGAAACGTTGGGAGAGATGTTATTTGTTATCTAGAGTTATAGATTCTCAATTTGAAGATATTTAATATCTAGTTCTACTATGCTGGTGGGTTTTTATTTTTTGTACTCTATCCAATTGCTCAATTGCAATTTGATTCTTGGAAGAGTGCCAATGTAATTTTGTTTTCTAGATTTGTCATCTTATAAGGAAGAAAACTTGAATGATCTTTGTTCAATGTTTTTTAACAGGGCTCATTATCAGCTTTAGAGGAACGATCTTTAATCTTTTTTCCAGCGCTCAACATCAGCTGCAGTCCCACTGGAATTGAAATATCTAGTCATAAGGGCTCTATGGTTTCTAAATGGAAAGTGTAGCAATTGCATAAATCTTAAGATCTCTCATAAGCGAATCTTGTAATACTATTGTAAACAAAATTTGAATGGGATATGCAGATCTTGCTTTTGTTTTCAGTTCTAGTGTCTTAATTAATCATTGAAACCAGTTGCAGCAATCCTGGTTTATGGCCAGGCAAGCAGATTGTAAATTAAACACTCAAATTTACACATGGCACTATTTTTATAGGCCTTGGGCAAGGGTTCTGAGGTTATTGTTCCTAGCATTTAAAATAGTATTGTTCTGCTTTCTGCATTTGATGTCGCTACATCTATCATACCGTTTACAGTGTATATTTTTGGCCTCTGGCTTTTGTCACTAAAATTGAGTAAATTCATAGCAGAATTTTAACATCTCCACTTATAGCAGAGATGCTTTTATGTATGACAATGTATGATCCATTTCAATGGACGAACTGCATAATGTTACTGTTAGATTTCTTTTTAAGTAGCTGCACAAAGTGTTTTCTTTATTGTGTACACAAATATTTTATGCAAAGCATCTTACCGGAGTAGAATTCGAATAGGCAAATCAATTGCCTGATCTTTTGTATTTAAGTTTCAATATATTAGTTGTGTTCAATTCAAATTTCAAAACGAGAAGTTTATATTTTTTTGTAAATGAATTTGGTAGCAATGTCTGCCTTAAACTGGTGTTAATGCGAGGAGAAGTTAGTACACTTGTATGCTAATGTTTTGAAGTGCAAGATTAGTCAGCAGTTTATGCATTCTTGAGTTTTTTTTGCAATTTTTGAACTCTAGAAAATAATCACAACTCCAACAAGTATGCTTTGTGGTTCCAATGTTAAGATGGTACAAGAAAAAAATCTCAGAATGTATCTCACAATTGTTTGACAACTTCCCAACTTGAGGATTTGAGCTTGGGCTGGAAAAATTGTGGTGTTTACAAATGATCATTTTGACAAGTTTCCACATAGTATATGGGCTCTGAATCCTAATTGTGCCATTCCTGGAAGGCCTTTTTATTGGTGTAATCTGAATATTCATTCCCATGGAGAAATGTGGTCATTACCATCTAGCAAATCTTGTCGGTTCCTTATTGATCACTAGCAATTAACCTTCTGTTTACCTGAGACCTAGACCAACTGGAGGTATGTGTGTAATATGTTGCGGCCAAAACAATCATGCTCATGATTATTAGTCTCAAGACTCTCAACTGATCTAAAACAAAGAGGCATGCCATCAGATCAAAATATTTGAAGTTTCTTGCTTATCATGGTTTGATTTGCAATTAGGATTCTTGCACCATTATCTTCCTTCAAGTCTTGGGAACCTCTCGAATTATTAAATGAAGCTCGTTTTTAAATATGATTTGTTATCTTTTGAATTAGAACTCATGTCATCCCCATGGTATTGAAACTTAGCAGTTTAGGATTTGTTTGATAACCTTATTTAACTTCTCAATTTGGCATACATTTTTGCATCTCATTATCTTGTTTTCATTTCTAATTTCAACTAGTTTAATCTTTCTACATATGCAGAAGTTTCCACTGGTACTTAAAATATCATTGCTGTGTTGCCTGGATACTCTCTCCTATTATCAACAGTTTGAACTTCACACTACCTTGTAAATTACTTCATATTATCAAATACATTTTTTTCGTACATAAATAAAATCTTCTCATCTTGCATTTTCTTGTGCATTTGTGATTTAAGTGAGAATGGATGTTAGAACCACATCATCTCTTTTAAAATGGATGTATTTGATGCAATTGAATTTCGTTTAGCCCTCCACCTTGGCCATTAATCCTGCTGTACTTGAGGCCATTTAGCCAACTTTGATCATTCATGATTGTTAATATTATTTTTCGTTCTTATAAACTTTTTCCATGCTTGAGCCCATTCTTCGATCATTCATGTTTATTGATATTATTTTTAGTTCTTCTAAACTTTTTCCAGCTCACCTTACCATAAGTGCGACAAATATCTAGATTAAGATCAAATCCACCTGGTTGTTAATATGAACTTCCAAAATCAACCAAATTTCAAATAATCTAGCAGTTTAATCTGTTTGTCATTAGGTTTCTCTCATTAGGTTTGTCATTTGATTGTACTAGAACCTTAAAAGTATGATCTTGTCCTCCTGCATAAGGCTTCCCACTCTGTTGCAACTTTTTCTGTTGAAGTACTTATTTCCACAAATCTTGATGCACACTCTTTAACATATTAGATTCTCTCGTAGAAAGGGGAAGTTCTTCCATAGACGTGGATGCATGGCATTCGTTGCAACCTAATTTCATCAATTTTTGGTGTCAATTTAGCAACTCCATAAAATAGATTTGTCTCTGCCGGCATCCACCTTGTCATCCCAATCAATGGCCTGCATAAATTTCCTGTTAGATCGACAACTCTGATAGGCTAGTGGGCCTTGGAAATGATTCTTGATGCCTCTTAGGGATAAACCTGAACATGCCACTTGGATCCATTTAATGGATCAACCAATGGCATGACACTTCTCTAATAGACCACTAATTCTTTCATACTCTTAGAGAATCATGATCTTGATGAAGTGTTTGATCCAACAACTAGGAAACATGCTAACGCTAAACACATCCCAGCTTCGGGTAAATTTGGCGAAGACAAGTGCCAATGAGAGAATCACGCTGAGGAGGACATGAAGTGAGAGAGTTCAGAAACATCTCACGATCCACATTGACTGACATATGATCAACAACTAGGAGCGAAACGACAGAACCCAAAGCTACTTTTGTTGTTTCACGTAAGCCAATAGAAATTTAGTATGTTGCTTAGAAGCTATGGTGGAGATTCTATTTTCAACGTTTACTGTATAAATGTAGTGGGCTCACTATACCCTAGTTATTGGACCTCTTCGCAAAATGTCATTGGTGTGTACATGTAGACACCCACATACTTGCCTTCTGACCAATAAGATTAAGACACAAATCTATGGTTGCACTAAAGCTGATTTACTTGCTCCATCAACCTACCATTTCATTTGTTAAGCAATGACAAAATGCAAATCAATGCAAGTTGACTGACAAATGATCAATGATGGGTGAAATCAGAAGACTTTTAACCTATAAGTTGTTACCTATTTCCATTCTTCTGAGATTTGAACACGTCATTGAATATCAACGGTTCCTAGGCTTTTGAGTCTAAACTTGCAAGCTCATGACATGTGGGATCATATTTATTCATGTTTGCCTCCGCAACCTTCCATTTATTTTGATAGGATCAATTAGAGATTGCCACCTGTCCTGTCTTCAAAAGAATATACTGATGACTGGATTCTTCATTGGAAGAGTAGACATGCAATTTCATACGGCTGATAATCAAATAAAAATGTATATGTGCCTAGATAGTCTCTTTTTCATAAAAAGAATTTTCACATTTGTGAGATAAGGGATTTTAGCATAATTTCAATCCACAAGAGGATATTTCTAGATCTAAGTTTCTAGCATATTTGGTAAATGGTAGAGTTATTCCAATTTCACCTTTGTAACTAGAATAGTTAAATTAGTTAGGATTGGTTGGTGGTTTGTGTAGATTATTTTTCTGTAGATAAGTAGGAGGTATTTTCTACGGTATGTCAAATTATGTATTGCTATAGGATTCAACCGTGTAGTTTTACGAGTCAAACTCATTGACCCATGTTTCACGAGTAGTGGGGTTACCCACTAGGTCAATGAGTTTGACTCGTAAAACTACACAGTTGAATCATGATAGCAATATCATATTTTTCTGTAGTTGTTTTTGGAGCATCTTGTGCAATTTTTGATAGTTCGTTGTGCTCAAGAGGTATAATAAATATAATTTGATTTTGGATTACTGAAAAGATTACCTCTCTTTGACTATTCATAGGTTTTTTGTTTTAAATAATTGAAATAATGCAAAAAGATTGCAAAACAAAAGCAATCTTTTGACTGTCTAAAGAAATACATAAATAATAGTTCAAAAACGACATAAAACCATCACATAAACCTCGTCATAATGTTTGTGTACAAGACAAATGTATGTCAGCCATAACAAAAGTGAAGTCCAACAACATAAACTATAGAATTACAATTGCATAAACAACCAATTTTGCAAGAAATGCCTTAGCCTTTGAGCAATACAAATCTTCTGATTTCTGAGCAGCTGGTCCACTTGATGTTTGATGCGTTGAATTTGAGAGACCATCTTTAAGTTCTTCTTGGAATTTGTGTGTAGAAGAGAGAAGAGGAAGAGAGAAACAAGACAATAAAATGTCAGAGTAAAGCTTTAGAACTGCAATTTCCTTATGATCATTATTAAAGATTGCTCTACATATGTTTCTCCAAAGATGCAACAAAATAACATGATGAACTACATCAACAATAATATTATTATGGAGCCTGACTCCAAGCAAGACCTCTTTCCAATTAAGTTTATGTTAAAAAATAGTAGGCAAAACATGAAACACAAAGTTCCATTATATTTAACAACCTAACATCCCCAAAAAATGTGCCTCATATCTTCATGTTTTTGGAAAAAGGGGCAATTAAAGGGTTGGACCATACTACACCTCAACTTGCCCTCAATGGGCAGTTTGCAATGTAGAATCTTCCAAGCTATTAATTGAGCCTCAAAATTAATTTTTGACTTTCAAATTTGAGTAGAAAGTTTTGCCCATTATTTTTTGCTAAATTTGCAATTCCATTTCAAGTTCAGGCAAGATTTCATGGGTAGATCAGGGAGCAACTACAAATATATTTTTTTTAAAGGAAAAACTAAGAAAGGGTAAGTTGATAACCATACCTAGTCTTTGAAAAAGTTGCACAAAGATCACAAATGGTTTGTATTTGATGCTCAAATTAAAATGAGTTTGAACTATATGCCAAGATAACCAATTCAAATTAGTGAAATCCCAAAAGTCTCCCACCTTATAGATTCTTCTTTTTATAAAGAAAATAAGACTATTTTGGGAAACTTGCTAAAGGCTGCCCATGATACATAATATGTTTGTTCCACTAGATAGACGAAATGGAGAAACTAAACCCATGTTGAAGAGAGGAATCTCGGGTAAGTGCACCAAGATGGTGCACAAAAAGGGGGTCAAAAGTGGCCACTTTTTTTTCTCTTTCTAAAATAAGCTAAACTTGAACTTCGATGAGTAATTTAAGATTCATGAACTCAAAATTTGAAGATACCAAAAGAAGAAGAATTGTATTACTCTGAATTTAGTTTCTAAACTACTAAAGTTTTACAAAAATAGATAATATTAAGAAGATCAAATGCTTTGTGCACACAAAAGTGTTCTTGTTTTTTCGACAAAAAATAACATAGTGTTTGGCGTGTGCCCCTCAATTTTTTTTGTTACATTAAGTATTTTCAAAAACCCATTGGTAGAAATATAGTTAAGAGTGAGTACTAGAAGCTGTATATTTTTTTGTAATTTTTTATTGACTTTTTTTTTTTTAATGATTTTTCAAAGTGGATGCATCTTGAAAATTGCATCACCGAGCATGCACGCCACATAACTTGCACAAAAATAATCAAAAATCCATTTTTTCCAATGTGTAAAGAATGAAGTGTAAAACAATATTATATATTTTTTTTCAAATTTGGACAAGTAGGTAAAAATTTATTAAAAAAAAGTCAATACATATGTCTCTGATCACTATGGAAACATTGGTGAAATAAATTAAAAATAAACATGTTAATGTAGTTCAAATCTAAAAAAAATTATATAGTTACAAAGCATAGACGACGTGTGAAATTATGGTGGTAATTTTACTAATATTTGATTTATAATGTGTAAACATGATGACAAACAAGTTGAAAATGAGAATGGAGGAAAAAATCACATGAAAATGAGGTAAATGAACCATCCAAGCCTAAGTATAAGCCAAAACATGTACATGTTTTGTGTACGCCAAAATGCGTACATGTTTTGTGCAAGCCAAAACATGTACATGCTTTATAAAATCCAAAACACGCTCGTACTTTGTCCTACACTAAAAGCATCATGTTCTTGAATCTAACTATCTAGCTCTCTCTCCCCCCACCTTAGTCTCTAACTCTCTCTACATCTCTCTTTGTCAATATTGCTCTCTTTGTGCCTCCATCCCTCCCCACAAAATCTCTTTATCCTTTTCTCTCCCTCCAAATCTCT
>VDFB02125506.1:0-26835 GCA_007258455.2 Sequoia sempervirens | reverse complement strand
TAAAACACAAAAGGCAACAAGAAAATAAAAATTACAAATTCTAACATCTAGGACAACATAATGGGCTCACTAATATCCAGAGTACCCAGTGTTAGAACCTTGTGCTTTGATACAAATCTGTAATGCCCTGCCATGGAACCTAGAGAACAACACAAAAGTAAAAAAATAACCGAACAATTTCTTTTTTTAAGTCATTCAATTGCAACATAAGTATAGAAAAAACATATATACATACATTCTCAGGGTTATGTGACAATGCTACTTAAATATTAACAAGGAAGAAAATTACATCATTAAACCCAAGGCATTAAACATAAGGTTAAATCATATCAATAATGCACGAATCAATTACATAATCTTAGTGTAGTCAAGTTATATATTCAAGTTACATCAAGTGAGATTATGAAAAATCTCAAAACATCACAATAATATTACAATAAGTTCTCACATATACATCAAGAATGTATCCAATATAGATGAAGATCATAACACATTTGTCAACTTTGTTTATGAGTATGCTCAGTGCCCAACTTCATGAACAATGTAAAATAAGGAACCTATCACAAGTACATTATTATCCAAGCACAACAACACTTGTAAGGGGACCCAATGGAGGATATAACACGTTCCTCCCAACCATGTGGTACCTGAAGGTTCACCCCCATGCCAGGAGATAATATCAGGTCCATAGAGATAAACAAATATAAGGACATAACATAAATTTACATGCCTTGACATACACATTATGACATAACAATATCTAACCCACATAATAACAAAAAAAGATCCCAGAGGCAACAACATAAACAAGGGTAAGTCTACACAAGAGACCACATAACATGCATTAGGAAAAGAGTGTCATCACATAGTTTCTCTAGGTTACCCTGGTGAATCTTCATAGACTACTAGCCCTCATACCGAGTTACCCTAGAAATCTCTACTGATTCCTGGCCCCCAAAAAAAACTCATGTGGAATTGAATTAGCTTTTGAGAAGACAAGGTAGACGATCATGCCATTTCAGGCCATCCCAACCTACCCTTAATCTATACAAGCATTAAGGTATTAGGTGAGTCAATCAAATTATCTAAATTGTTTAGTGAGCACTACCCAACCCCTAGTACATTTATTTAGGTTTTCATTGAATTAAAAACTCACGATAGGTTACTCTGGTTACCTCTTAGGGTACGAACCCCTATAAAAATCAACTCTTGCTTTTAGAATATCATTTTACATATTAAGCCAAAAGACAACCATCATGCACAAATAGACCGAATGATGTTCACAACTCAATCATGACTTCAAAACATTTTACTTCCAATCACCATATAGGTAACCAATACAACATGCTGGGCTACTTCCATAATAAATTATATCAAATGAACTTCATGACTCAAATAGATTCAATAAATCATTCAAAGAGTTCCCTAACATTTGGAAAACAAAAAATTCTATATCACAATGAATTATTCTTCCTCAAAAAGCTTTCTTTGACACCGAATCAAAATTAAATAATAGTTTAAAATAATAATCTATTAATTCACAAATTAAAAGCCATATTCACTTAAAACAAAACCTAAATATTATACTTTCTATTGAATAGACAATAGTTATACATTTCTCAAATTCTATATATATATAGGCACATACATATCACACAATTAACAAAAGTACATTCATTTTGATTTATATCATGCAACTACAATTGATACATATCATCCAAAACTCCCTTAAATAGGGATATACACAGAGTTACCCTAATACAAATTTCAATAACAACTCATGCAACTTCAGAAAAATAGACAAAATCATCAGGCAATAAATATTAAAGAAGTATATAGAAGCTTATTATCTTTGTAATCGGTGAGTACAAGAAAATATAATAGTAGAGCCACCATATTTAAGAGTGAGCAATGAAATCTACAAGGAGATATAAATTTTGAACTATCACATGCAATAGGTGGAATAAAGAAACATGAGAAGATTGGAGTCGGTTGCTACATTACCTTAAGAGATCATTTAAATCAAGTATGCATACTTTAGTCCAATCAACTATCCCAAATTTAACTTTTGCTAAAAGGAATTTTATAGCAGTGGAAGTAGTAATAGTGTATCTAACACAAACTAATGGTGGAAAGAGATGTTGATTCAATGCTAAATAGGAGTTTAGAAAGGATAGATACATGATTGCATGGTGTTTTACGGAAATCTATTAATTCATGTTTACTTGGAGAAAAGATTGTCTTATATCGACATCTCTTGGGAGTGAGTTAGAAAGATTTTCCAGGTTGTGCACCACACCATATCATTCATTGGATTTAAAGAAAATGCTAAATGAAGGGAAGGCCTCACATAATAAACATTAAACTCTAAAGTTCTAGGCAACAAATTAATACCCTCTATGTGACAACATTTAAATTCTCTAGTTTTTTTTTTGTTAAGGAGATTTCCTTCAGATCCAAGGATTGAAAATGCATTGATCATGTGGTACAAATGATAAAATCCCACAAAAAAATTACAAAAAATGAAAAAAATCAGAAAAATTAAAGAGAACTATGTTGTTACTTAGGAGAACCTTCAATTTTGAAGCAAACAAAACCAATTTGGCTGGAAAGCTCACAAATATAGAGCAAGGGTGGCACCATCAATCATGGAATCGATTAATTCTTACAAACTAAAACCATGATCAGATTTATATTGATATGCAAAGAGCAAGGGGGGGTGATTACTTAATAATCATAGGGATTGATTCTCAACAACTTTAGCATTGGTTGAATACGTATAAAAGTCTACTAGCCAATTTTCATATGTAAGAGCATTGAACGAACTATTGAGTTTACTCTGCCATGAATTTCAATTTGAAAAAATTGTAGTTTATGGAATAAAGAGAGAGTCCTATAGAAAATGACTATAACCAATCTTACAATCTTAGAATTCTTCTAACCAATTATTAAAATTGGTGTTTTCTCTAACGTTAGACACCACCTATTTGATCTAAACTCGAACTACACTCTAATCAAGAAATTATACCTAAGCTGATGAATATAAAAACCCAAGAAGCAAGCAATGATGAATAAAAAGTAAGCATTGTTGTTCAAACTCAAATGAAATTTAGATAATTTTCATAGCATCAAAATTACAAATAAAATATAGAATTTCTTTTATGGCATTTGTGTAGAAGATGGATTCAACCACAAGAAGAAAAAATAACATATACAACATTTAGAAACTATTATTCAATAAAATGAGAATCAAAAGAAGAAAACCTAAATTATATTCTCAAATCCAACATAGGTTGAAGCAAGAACCAAAAATTCTGAAAACTCTTTGTTTTCCCAAAAGCACCAATCGTTCAAATTCACTGCTTGCAAACTTTTCAACCAAAATGCAGAGAAGAAGCTTTTTCCCCAAAACTGCCATGAAAATTTTCTTCCCAAAAAGAACCAAAATAAATTGTTGTGAATGATATTTGCACAACCAAAGCTTTTAATTTCTTTCAATTAAATCATAATCACAAAACTTATCTAACTGTCAGCATGCAATCAAGATTGATCAACCAATTTCAACTTAAACAATTACACCAAATAACACTTTCTAACTCCGAATCAAGATTCTAACTCAAAGTTTATATTATAGATATTTTAACCTGCACATTAAATTAACAATCACATTCAAATAAATATCATGTTTAATTTAATTTAAAAAATTAAACTATAAACACAATTATTTTAGTTTAACATTTAAATAAAATAAAATTAAATCAAATAAATAAATTAATATACCATTTCACTAATTAATTAATTTCTAGACATGACGAAAAACATGAATGACACAACAAACACAAACAATAATACAATGATGGGTGACAACACAAATAATCCTCCTAGAAGGAAACGATGGCCAAAGAAGGACCTAACATTATCTCTGAAACAACATATTTCCATTGGGTCATGGCACACTCAAACCTAATAAAGTAGGCAGAGTCGATGCCCATGAGCTGCAAACTACATAAAACAACACTGTCAAACATATCTACATAAATTGGCAATCACACCATGAAATAGAGTCACAACATAGCAGGGTACTCACGAGTGAGTAATGCCACACTGTCTCCTTCACCTAGACTAACATACAATATTACATTATAAATAACATCAAATACATCATCATAAACATATTAATGCTCTGAAACAACATAAAACCATAACACACATAATGTTTATCATAATGTCGCCACACAAACATAATTAGATGATGAACAATGTCTCTAATGTATCATCAATAAAGTATAAAAACTAGCATAATATCAGTGTCGTAACTAAAATAAAGTATCATAGTATCAAAAACAACTAAAGCAACTATCAACTGAACAAAAAAAAAAGAAACAAAGTGCAACAACTGGACAAACACTACATCCTCCCCTCTAGGATAAGGCTTACTCTTGGAATCCTGCAAACAGATGTGGATAAAGCTCTCTCATGTGTGTCGCATTTTCCCAAGTAGCTTATGCCTCATCATTAGGATCCCATTGGACCCTCACCTAATCAACGTCTCGACCCCTAAGGGTGATTCTCCTATGCTGCATAATTCCCATGGGATCCAAAGCCAACTACCCATCCTCTACCTGTAATGCATTCCAATCGAGCACATGTGAAATGTTAGGATGATAAGGCCTAAGAAAAAATACATGGAAAACATCATTTTTTATTGTGATAGGACAATAATGTAGAGTAGCAGAGTTAAGGAATATCAGTAAGGAGAATAAAAGGAGTGCAGAGGAAGAATAACTTGTAGGATTAATGGAAGTAATGCATACTCAAATCAGGGAACATCTGGAGAAGATGAACAATACCTAAAAGGAGAGAGTAGATAAGAAGAGAGGACATAAGGAGTTTGCAGTAGGAGTGGAAGTAATGGTATATTTGAGGAAAGAAAGATTTCCAGTTGGGACATATAATAAGCTGAAGATGAAGAAGTTTGGACCTTGTAAGATCATCAGGAAGTTTGATTCGAGAAATGCATATGAAGTGGAATTGCCGGAGGAGTTTGGAATATCACCTATATTCAACATTGTATACCTATGCCAGTATCATGAAGGAGAGTCACCAAAGGATAGAGAAGTTTCTTTTCCGAACTAGATAGCACATCATACAAAGGAGATTGGGGAGACTTTAGACAACAAAATTGGATGTAGTACCTAAGGAAGGAAATACAAGGAATATCTAGTCAAACGAAAAGGAAGACCGAAGGAAGATTCATCATGGATTTCTTAGGTTGAGGTGGACCACATTGGTTTTCCTCTAGCCCTAGGAAAGTGAGAGGATCACTTTCTTCAACCTTGGCTATCTAATGTAGAAGCATCCTAGGTTTCAGGAAATCTTGCATCAACCAAAAATATCTACATTCATGTTTGCATTTCAGTATTTATTTGTCGGACCTAGTTTCAATATCTCATACCACATTGTACCATATTGTAACATTAGAGCTCATAGAGTAGGATATATGATACTCATTGCAACAACTACATCATATATAGAATTCAAGTGTTTTGGAGATTCTAGTACAAAGTTATCACTAATAGAATATCAGTTGTATTGGGGCATAGAGCATTCACTGACTAGTCTTAGATTTTGAAGTGTGTGGACCTATCCCATGACTTTTGAAGCTTAGGAGACATTTTCATAAGGATTCAAATTCATCAAGGAACCTTCATTCTGATCTGCATGATGTTTGTCCAAGGATCAAAGGGAAATTCATATGTTTTGGCCGACCTTCACACGTTTCACCTACTTCAAGGTTTGAGACCTCTTGAGACCAACGTGGACCTTTTTTGGAGATGGAAGTTAGTATATATAGGCATTTTGTAGGTGCATTAATCATCATCATCATTGGTAGTGATAGATACAAACTTTGATCCACATTGTATTTCTAGGCTTCAACTCCATATCATTCTATAATTCCATAATTCTATAAGTTGGAAGGTAGGGCATGTTGCTAGTGAATAATATATATTTCCCATATTTCCACATGTGATTGTGTTCTTGTTCATTGAGTTTCTATTGTGCTTTCTTGTTGCAAGGTTGGACAGTCCTATTCCTAGACCCTCCATCCTTGACTGCACAAAGATCTACACTTATTCCAAGGAAATTTTATGAGAGTTAAAGCACTTACTTTTGGAAGAGTGATGATTTTTTCATTAACTATATTTTTTAATGTTGATTCAATTGGCTCGCCCAAAGGAGTGCATTCACATTTTTAACCTTGTGATATTTTTACTCATTGAAATTGACCTTGTGGTGATTGATTCTGGAGATTTGGTGATTGGGCGTGTTGTTGATCTTGATATCCAACCTCTTGACATTGGGGATATTCTTCTTGAGGAGGTTGTGGAGACAACTCAATGTTTTGATGACATGGTTTAACCAATGGGGGAGTGTTTAGATTTTTGGGTTGAGATGTCTCTTGGTGATATGAATCAACAAATTTTCTAAGTATAGCAATTTTATTTTTCATAATTTGATCTTGATACCCTTGGTGTGGTGGATTTGGTTTGTGGTCAAGCATATTTGGAATATACACTTGTGGTATTTGTTACCCAATTTTCACCTCTGAGGGCTCAATCAAGGAAATTATGTTTTAAATTTGGCACATGGATTAAATGTAGCTCCCATAGGGTTGGGCCAGCATCGCGGGTGTTTGGTTTTTCATTAGGAAGGTCTTTGCATCGATGCTATTATTTCTGAAGTCTATTGGAAAGCTTTACCTCAATCAGATTTGGCATAAAACCTAAGGAAGAAGTTGTTGAGACCAACTAGATGTCTTGCATTTGGTAGTATAGTTCTATTCATTTAAATACATGGTCACCCCAAAAATTTAGTTGCTAGGAGTTTTTATGTATCTCTCCGCTTGGAAAGAAGTCACGCCGACTCTTGTGCACAAGGCTAGCATCGTCGAAAAAAGGGTGTCATCGGGGAGAGGTCCTGCACAGATGGAAGTCTTGGCGAAAGGTTATGGTCTTGGTGTAACCTCTCGCCAACCAAGCGAGGTCTCACCGAAACGGAATGCCTTCAGTGTAATGATGGGGCTTCAGGGTAATGTCTCACCGACTCTAAGAGGTCTCGCCTAAAGTTTTGAGTTCGGTGTGAGGTCTGGCCGACCGATAGATGTCTCACCGAAGGTTTGTGGCCTTGGTGTAAGGTCTTGCCGACCCGATGAAGTCTTGCTGAAATGTTTGAGCTCAGGGATAATGGAAGGAGGTTCGGCGTGATGTCTCGCCGAAAAATGGAGCTCTCATCGAAGTTTTGTGCTTTCGCTAAGATGTCTGGCCGACAGGATGGACTCTTGCCGAAAGAGATACGAGCTTCGAGAAAGTCTCACTCATTATGAGATACGGTAGGTAGTCTTTCAGACAAATGAAGAATTGACATGATGTCTTGCGACAACTAGTGGTCTCACGAGTTTCACCATAAGATTGTTGCATCGAGGGGGACTGCGGGGAAGTGTTTGGCTTCATTTGTGAGTCTCACCTGACACATGGAAGTCTCACCAAAATAGCGTCGGGGAGAAGTCTAGCTGACTTGGCTGGAGTCTCCTTGAGCAAGCGAAGGTCTCAACGAAGAAGGGGTTGTTGGGGAGATGTCTTTGGGCTCTAAGTCTCTACCAAGGGTGGGGGCTTCACTGTAACATTTGGCTAACTAGATGGAGTCCCCAAAATAAATGGTCTCAGCAGGAAGGAAGTTGGGCTAGGCATGATATCTCACAGGATGATGGTATAATAATGGCACAAGAAGGTCTTGTGGCTTCACTTCGATATCTTGCTAGCTGAGAGAGTCTCAGCGATAGCAATGGACTTGCCAATGGAAAAGGGATATTGGTATGACTCTTAGCGCCCACTATGACCTCTTTTCGAATGTGATAGTCTCGGTGATGGAAAGGGATATCGATATAACTCCTGCTGCCCACTATGATGTCTAGTCGATAGCGGTAGTCTGGGAAACAAATTTATGTTGTAGTATAACTCTTGCACACTCGCTTGCATGACCTCCTAGCCAATAATGATTATACGCGATGGTTTTGTGACCCTTCGATATAACTTTTCCATTAGAGTAGCGGGGAGTCTCATAACAGTTGTATGCTAGCCGATGCTGCTGCCAAGATATAATCACATTTAAGGAAGACCGCAGGCTAGTGTCTGATGACATGATTCCATCCTAAAAAGAGAGATCTTTTTAGGCCCTTGGGAAATCCTGTAACTGGGCATGTTCAATGTCGGAGAGGAGACGCAAGGCAAACCCGGTGGTAGTTTGGCTGATTGATTACCCACTGTGAAGACAACTCTTGCACACTCGCTATGACCTCTAGCCGATAATGATTGTCTTGCCGATGGTTTTTGTGATATCAATATAACTTTTGCATTTCATATGAGGTCTCACCGATAGTTGTATGCTATGCCGATCTCTACTGAGAGGCATAATCACATCGAGGAGACACGGCTAGTGTCTCACCGACATGCAACTAAAGAATATTTTGACCCCTTGGAAATCCTACGTGGAGCGTGTTCAACCAATCAGAAGAAGTGAAGGGTGAACCCGATTAATTAATTTGGTGATTGATGATTACCCACAATGAAGAAGATCAACAGAATGTGTGTGGCATGGGTCAACTCGGTGAAACAATGGTGTTTGGATCTAATTGGGGGAGGTCAAATGCCGCTTCTTGAAGATGGTCAACTTGCAGAAAGATCTTGAGCACAAGAAAGATGAAAGGAAGAAAAAGCCATGAGTCTCAGTGATAGCTGGGATCTCTGCTAGTAGAAGGTAGATCATATTAATGGCTACACTCAAAAACATTTAAAGCAGCTCTAACAAGTTTCGAGGGAGGACATGAGGGCTACAAGTTAATGCGATTGTTGCAAAAGATCTTAAGGTCACTCCTGAGGGTGATCTTTTCACCGACATGGATAGAGGGATGCACATTGAATGCAACATTAATTGTATTCCAAAAGATCTAAGGGCCGACGTGTTCACCAACTGATTCATTTTTGTAAGCCCTAGGGCAAGGGCCGACACTTTTAGTATATATGGCATTTTTTCCTCTTTGTAAAGAGAGTTCTTCTTATGCTTTTCTGAAGTTGTGACTTTTGCAGTCCTCTCTCAGATTAGAAAAATTTTGTAACTCGTTTGGAGCATGATATATAGAATTTACCTTGGTTACCATTGATGATTCAATTTTCCTTCTGGTTCTTGCAAAATATTGTGCATTTTCTGGTGATTGATCAAGCTACTTCATGAAATATTTCTATTTCCTTATAGCTTTGTCTCATGTTAGCATGCCTTTCTTTGCAAAAGTAGTATTATGTAGGTTACAAATTTTGTTTTCTAAATTGCACATGAACTTTTAATTTGTGAAAAATTGGTTTTCTTTCTTAAAAGTGTGTGCATGTCAAACCTGTTTCTAAAATACTTACGCATAATCTACATAAAATTTTTGTGAAGTCCCATATCCATCATTAGTATTCAAGTGTAACCTGAGTGTCTCATTGCTCTTGTCAATTTGGTGTATCACCATAGGATTTAATTTTCATTTTTATGCACTCTTTCTCCCTTTACCTTACAAAATCAGTAGTTTAGGTGATAGGTGACACCATAGGAAGCCAGCCTTCTCCAGAGGTTGACCTGCATCTACAAAGAAACACAAGGGGTGCTTCCATGTTACAGGGTGTTGAACATGGGATTGGCGGGGGTAATTTTAGTAGATAACAGTTTTTCATGGGATCAATCTAGAATTGATTTTGAATGATACGATTTGGGGATGATGTTTATATTTTGCATTATAAAAGGTTGACATGGAACATTTGTTGTGAAGTTTAGGAATCACATTAGCATTTGAAGTAACCTTGATTTTGCATAGTGTTACCTTGACTTGAATGTGAACAGGGGTGTCGTATATTGCTTGGATTTTGAACAACATTGGTTTGATTCACAAACATATCTATCCCAAAATTCACCAAAAGTGTAGATTTGACATGTTCATGTTTGGTAAGCTTGTGCTTGGTATATTTACATTGGCATGTATGGATTGGATAGGATAATTATTTTTGTTGAAGACTCATGTATTGATCACTTGGTTGATAGGTTGAAAAGTTTTGACTTTGATTTAAATCTACCATAGGGAAAGGTGTTCCAAAATCTAGATTAGGCATACTCACATTTGTTGTATCATTAAGGTTTGTAGGAGATAATGATCCCATATAAGGATTTTATAAATGTGAGTTTTGATAGCCAATTCTTATTCTAAGGATTTGATAGTTTGGTTGACTTAGATCACTCATGATGTATGGAGAAATTTTATATTCCATGTTTTTCTTGTGTTTTTACCTTGTTGACCTCTAAGAAATTTAGGACCAATGATGAGATGAATGATGAAAGGGGTGAGTGAAATGGGTGTTTGAACTTTTGAGGACTTTGGATGAATTATATACTTTAAGATTTGATTTTGATTGGTTTGATTTGTATAATGAACTTGTAGATACCAAGATGTTGGATGCGACCTTAGGATGAACCTGTTCAAAGGGGTGCTAACTTAACTAGAGGTATGAGAAAGGATGCATTCTCACACTCCTAAATAACATGGTCATTTTGATTTGGTTTAAGGATTTACCCAAGTCTAGAATTTTGATTTTCTTAAAAGCTCTAAAAATTGTTTGTCAGATGGAGATGATAAATGTTTGGAATGGATGAAGTGTTTGGTTTAATCCTAAACGAACCTAGAAGGAATTTTTTACAAGAACAAGGTAGTGAAGAACATGCTTTCCCTAAGAGTAACTCAAACCAAAAGACCAATATTTGCATAGAAAACCATATGGTAAAATATAACAAGCACATGTGTGGGGTTCAATTGTCTTTTTATCTTGATTAAATGGATTCTTTTTACAACATCAACACATCTTGTTTAACTCTCAAACTGAATGTCCATGTCTTAACTCCTTTTCATTCCAAAAGGTCCATTATGTGAAAATCAAAAATCAAGGCCATAGTTTTCCTAGGTTGACTTTGGAGAGAACAAATTGAGATATGGGCCCAAATATTTAGAAGCTTCTAAGGATAAAATCCCTAGGGACAAGCAGTAACATTTGGACTCTTCAAGGATATTTGTTCTTTCCAAAGGGTTTGAAATTTTGATGATTTGTTGAATGTTTGTTTTAAAGTTTTGGGATTCAAGTAATGTATTTGATTGACTCACAAATTATACAACCCTAGGATAGAAATGACAATATTTGTTGAGTCCCCACTTGAATTTATCCAAACACAGAGACAAGGTGAACAGTTAGAAATTTGGCGACACTGGCTCCCCTCCATAGCACACACTTCTCAAGACCACCAAATCTAAAAATCCTATAGATCAAGAGACCTTAAGGATTTTTTCTATTTCTACTTTGAATAGCAAAAATATGGGGTGGCTTCAGAATGTCTGTTCTTGCACCAACAAATAGTAAGGATTTTTTCCTTTACACAAATGGGTTATAGTAAGGACTTCCATTCGAGGTGGCCATAAATGCAGAAAGATTAGATCAAGACTATTGAGAGTCAAGAGGCCTACTAGTCCTTTCCCTAAGGAAGGATTTTTATGTATCACATTGATACTATGGGTGGAACTTGTCGGTATGAGACATCCACACCTGTTGTTAATGACTTTCATCACAATAAATCTTTTATATAGCAATTGGAAGAGCTTGGATTTAGCCCATTACTGCTTGAGTCATTCCCTTAGGGTGAGTACTTTTTCCCACCAAGTTAGGCTCTCTAAAGATAAAACATAGCACAAAAGTACATTTGTACTTTGATCACCTAGTTTGAATAAATCACTTATGAGGGAACACACACAATTCCTTTCCTTCACACTCACATGGTTGTTCAATTTTAGCTCCAAATTGAAATGTGTGGGTAATTTTAGACAACCTATGTCACTAGAATGCTTTTGATTCTCAAAATCACTGTGAAGTGCGAGAGAAGTGCATACACATTTGAATGACACAACTTGTAGAAAATTACAAAGCAAGGAGAACACAAGCTTGTTTTAAGCCCAAATGAAGATGAATTATTTTTAGAGCACCAAGCTTAAATGTGAGTTTTTCTTATTTAATTTTAGCCCAAAATCAAATTCTATTAAGTTCTTATTGTTATTTTTTAACCAAATTTGACAAAGCTTGAGTTTGTAAATTTTCTGCCCAAAATAACTCTAGTTGGTCCTAGAATAGGAAATATAATGTAGAATTGGAAAGCCTAAGCTATTACAATGAGAATTAAAAAATAATTTTAAGTCTCCAACTTAGTTTTCCTCCCTTTCCTGCAAAAGCGATATTGTGTAGCAAATGTGACGCTTTGGAACTACGCAAAAGAGACACTATAAGAAATTGTGGCACTTTTTTGAAAGAAACTGACGCTTTGCATGAGACAAAGATAGAAAATGTGATGCAATTACAAAGGCGACACTCTATGGAACCAAAAAATAAGATGAAAAATAGAAAGGTCAAATGTGGCTTTGTAGCAAAAGTGACATGACTGTGACGTGCAAGTGCAACATGACATGGTGAATGCAGCTCTAGAAGAAAAAGAAACACTTTGCAAACAAGAAAAGGTGACATGATAAGAAAAAGCAATGTTTTATGTGGCAAGGGCAGCGTCACTCTCTTGTAGCTGCACAAAATGAAATTTTAGGCCAAAAATAGAAAGATAAATTGGTTAGCCCTCCCTCGAGCACCAAAATGTGAATGATGATCTGCACCAAGCTAAACAAAGACAACAAAAACAAGGTTTTTCATTCAAATTATAACAAACATCATTCCCTATGAGATTCTTAATCAAACAGAGATGAAAACATGAAACAAAAGAAAAAAATAAAGAAAATGAAAGCATGTTACTCCATCCCATAGGGGGATTGGTGTCACTTTTATGTAGAAAGTGGCCCTTTCCCAATCCCTATTTGATAAGCTTCAAGATCCTTGATGAATTTGGAGTAGAGTAACAATTCATAAGATTGTGGATGAAAATGGATTTGATAAATGCGAATTTCCCTTAAAGATACTAATAGCAATTGGATGATTGATGGATGAAATGAGCATAATGACTTTGCATGAGATTGTTGATGCATATTGTGAAGACAAGTTCTCTACTTATAAGATTCAAGGGTTGAAAAGAGAGTGAAAGTGGTGAATGTGGAATAAAATGGGAGCCAATAGAAATGTGACACTTGTCACGATTCTATTGGGTGAGGGAGGAGCACATTTTGGGAAATGTGTTGAGGAAAGGGGATGTAAGAGGAATAATTGAGAATGGTTGAGGATTTGAAAGGTTGTAAGAATAATTTATTGAATGTGGTTGGAGATGTGAGAGGGTGTAAGAGGAGTGATTGAAGATGTAAGAGAATTTATTGAGGATGTGATAGGTTTTTGAAACCTTTGGAGGGAAATTGAATGACAAGGTGGTTGGGAGGAATATTCTTTGGAATATGCCTTTGTGAGGATAAATAGAGGAATTAGTTAATTAAAAGAAATAATTTTCATGTGCAACCTAGTTAGTTGACCATTGGTTGATTTAACTCTTGAGGAGTTAAAAGTTGGAGGATTTATTAATTATCATTAGAAAGCGATTTAGGATTAATTAATTGGAATGGTTTAGGAGATTCTAACATTTGATTTGATTGATTTAATCAAATGAGAGGATTTAGAGGGATTTAATTAAATGACTTGATTTAATTAAATATGATGAATATTAGTTAGAAGAAAGATGAATTAATCAATAAATTTAATTATTTGATTAACAGCTAAATTTTTTATTTTAACTAAATAATGTTGATTATTTAATTAATTGGTTAGTCCAAGGAGATTTAGGAAGAAGTGGTGCTAATTAATCAAAATCAGATGCATAGTATCAATCAAGACTTTTTAAATATCTACATTTAGAAAACATAATGATTTAAGCGTTAAAAAGTTCCATTTAAAGGATTCCACTTGCAGAGGTTTTGATCAAACCCCCTTGGATAAAACTTCACTAGTTTTAAACCATACCTATAATGGAGTCTCCTTTACACCTATCAAAATGTTGATAAAAACAAATTTTGATTTACCTTTTGGGGGATCAAATGAATTCATTTAAATTTTTTTTCTAAATATGTAGTCATTATTATTAGCTTTCTAAAAGGTATAATTTTAAATAAATTCAATTTGATTATTATACTTACTTTTATTTCTTATGAATGTAGGTTTTTGATCGAAAATCAAGCTCTTTATTCTACACATGGAAAAATTTAGTAGATTATAAAAAATAATTGAAAAATATCAGTGCAACAAATATTGACATCCTTAATCCAAAATAAAATAAAATTGAATGTCGATACATAAAAATAATTATGTTTTATCTTGTAAATCATGTCTAAATTGTAACTAGTTTGGCTTTGAAACTTAATTAAGAAAAAAATATTCAATGAAATGCTATGAAACCAATTCCATGCACTAGATATCGTAGTTATGAATCTAAATTCAAAAAATTATAAATTTATCCTTCATAAAAAAAAATTGTGTTAGCCAGTAACATCACTCTTCAAAAATGATGTTTACTATTAAAAACTATTTTTTGAAGGAGATGGAAAAAGAAGTGTAATCCGATTCCAAATTTTTTGAAAAAAGTATATTTAGAATCTAGAGATAAAATGTCAGAAATCACTAGTTTTCATCATCTTCAAATTCCTCATAGTTTAGCTGCTATAGGTTATCGAAAGTGAATATTTAGTTAAAAAAATTTAGTTCAATGTCCGATTTGGCCAAAAATTGTAAACCAGTATTGTGGGATCACCCCACTCCACACGGGAATTTTTGCACCACACTACCATCCTAACAAGATTCGTATCCTTAAAATATCTAGAAATATTACACTTTCTGATTTCCTACAGAGGTAACATCTTCCAGTCAACTCTTGATTGATAATTTAAATAACTCTTTACCTCCATTCATACATTTGAACCTAATTCATACTTAGTTCTATTTGTTTTAGACACTCTCTCTAAATTACTCTCTCATTATGAAACACTTCTTGATCATTCTTACAACATTCTTGCTTCTCCATCACTCTTTCTTGCAACTACCAACTTTATACTTAGCTCTTATAACATCTTTTTACTTCAACACCATCATCATTTTAGGTTTAAAAATCCCTACCTCCTTGGCATGGTTGTATCATCATTATCTTTCATCTATTAGACTTAAGTGCTTATAGCAGGGAAAGTGATATTGTGTCTTTTCATTTACTTGTGTTATCATCTTGTGGAGTAGCATTTGGGTTGTCATTTATCTCTACTTCTTGTGTCATTTCTATTCCCTTCTCTATCGCCTTTTATCCATATAATTGTATATTGGCTATTTGTGGAGGTGGGAACACCGAAACGAGGCTCTGACTTAGGTAAACCTCAAAATACAACCCTAATTTTTTCTTATTTCTATGTGTAGTTGCAAGTTCATCCACTCGGAGCTAGCTAGAGAACTAGACCATACATGACTTGGAATTATTTTTCTTTCTTTATCAATTATCATTAGAATAGCTTCATAGCATTCTTTTTGTTGTATTTCACATCTATCTACTTTTCCTTTCAAATTGTAGAACTAGAAAACTTGGGTTGTGAGTAGGCTCAATGAATTTCTAATTGTCACCTAATCATCTATCCATAACGGATTTTAGTCCATTCTTGAGACTCCAACACAGTGCACTAAAGTCTGAATCTCATGCTATCATCCTTAAACAAGGAGTTGTCTCATCTGTAGTCTAAGACCTTTACAGTCGGCTCACATGATTCCATAAAACACCTATCATAAATAGAAGGGAAAAATATTTTATATGCGGGATCATCATGGAAAAAGCGGGCCCTTAAGTGGCAAAAAATAAGAAAAATTAGAGCTAGACAACTTGCGTAAAAATTTGAGTAAGTTATCTATATTATTTCAAAAATAGTTAAGAATATAATCTATAGCAAATTGAATGTAGTTTCTAAACTACTAGGTTTGCTTTAAAAAAAAAAGAAATTTTGGTGAAAATTTGAAATTTCAATGCAAGAGTACTTAAATTTAGGAAAAATAAGAAGTAGGTGTCTTCACCACCCTAACCACGATAAAATGATAATATTTTTATAAGATTTTATATCGTAGAAGAATCATGTCTGATGTGATACATATTATTTTGTAATTTTTTCCAAGTAAATAATTAATTACGATTTTTTTATTACAACTTTTAAAAATATAAAAACTCGTATGTCCGACCCTTAACTTGGTCAAAACTTCATGAAATTCAATTTTTCTTTTTAATCCTATAGTATGTGAAGCATAGAATGTGACACATGTTTTGGATTCAAAAAATGTGACACCGTTTGAAAGCTATAGATGTTTTCAATCAGTCTATCAATCAAGACTTTAGTCATAATTTGAATAGAAAATGAATAATAATTTTTTATTAAATTCAAAGTAAAGCATAATTTATATTGGTGGAAAGCTAAGAATATCCTTTAAAATCCTTTTCATTTCATCAATTTTGGGTAAAAATAAAAGTCATCATACATACCCATAATATTGCCACTTTTGGCCCATCATGATCCTGCACATACCCTAGTTTTCCCTTCCTTTTTATCCTATCCTTTCCTTTTTAGTTCATTAGTCAACCTAGGATAGTTTAGGGTAGTTCATTCCCTTTGGCTCTCTCATGACCTAGAGCCTTAGGGGTGACAAATCCACCTACTCTACATTTTTGGTGAACCTAATATGAATGTCCTTCCTTTCATTTCTTGGTATTGGGAATATTTGTCTTGTGTCCTAGGTGCATTGTAGATTTGTGTGTTGCAAGCTGTGTAGCTTTCTAACCCAATATGTGACTCCTAGGTACATGACTAGAAGGACTCTTAGATATTTAGAAGTGAAACCTAGGTAGGTCATTGTATGCTAATTCAATCTTCTACATCTTCTGAGCTAGTTCAATTAGAATACATAAAAAATGGTCTCATTCATGCACATATCCTTCCTAAAAATGTGAGTGCAATGCTTGATATAACTTTCATGTTGCATGATGTTCCTATTAAGAAGGAGCCTTCCCCATTATACATAGTTTCTTGGATTAATGGAAACACCATAACTGGTGTCTAAGTTGATCTAATGAGTTGAGTAAATGTGGTAATCAAGGAGACTCTATTTATAAATAGTATACACAAAGAGAGATATGATGAGTTTAAAATAACTCTCCATACCCATGATGGACTCTCTATTGCCCCTATGTAAGCTATTTCTTTATCATTCTTTGTTGGAAAACATCTATTGATGTGCCATTTATGGCAATCTAAGAGTCCATCCTATTCATAGTTATGCTAGGCATCTCATGGCTAGCCCTTAAAAAGTGTTTCCTCTATGATCCATAAATGCTGAAAGTTCCCTCGTGAAGGAAATGTGCACATGGTGCACGTGATTCGCTATAAACCACTAGTTTTGCATGGACACTTCTTCTTGGATCACTTTCGGCCTACTCCACTCGGATCTCTCCCTCTTAGAAGAGATTTTTATACCAAGCTTATGTTTGAAATAAGACTAGGGGAAACTATTGAAAGTCAATTATATAGTGTCTCCTTATGCTATCTCCATAAAAGCCTCTATGATAGTGTAACAACAAGCTACCTCTTGTTCCCCACCAAAGGGAAAGGGGAAGCTTTCTTGTGTTATAGAGACTTCTCCTTCTATATTTTTAGTTCCCTGTACTTTTTCTTCTTTCTTTATTGCAATATCTTTGGCTCCCACTCCTATGCCTCATATAACTTAGGCAAAATTAATAGGTTATCATTATATGAATAAAGAAACTAATCCTAAGGAAACCAATGAAAAACAAAGGAGAAAAAACATGAAAAACAAGAACAGTATTACCAAATTTCTTCAACCTCCATGAATCACCTTCATTGCACCTTCTCTATTTGCTCCAAGTAGATGTTTTCCCTTAGATTTGTGATGAGCAACATATGACTATGACAATGTCAAAATAAAACTTTCAAGGATTCTATCCAAAAGCTACAAAATGCAAGTATGCAACTATGAAGCATGACTAAAGCATGGAAATTTCTAGAGCATGAAGTCATAATGTCAAGAGTGTGAGAGACTAAGATGTATGAAGTATGTCAAATGAGGCCAAAATTGCCATTTTATAGAAACTTCAATTTTGGATGAATGGCCAAGATTGAAAGATAGGAAATTCCCTAAGATCAATGGTTGAAATTAAATGTGACAACCCACAATTAGGGTTAGGGAAACATTAGGTTAAAATTTGAAATGAAGGGCTAAGAGTTGATTTTAGAAAAATCAAATCAAAGGTCAAGAATGTATGTGACAAGGAGATAAGATTGGCACGTAAAAACAAAAAGTTGGAAAATCAAATAACAATATAAATTATTTGATTTATGGAGGAAAATTGAATTAAAAATTAATTTAATTCAAAAGTGGGGCCATGTGACAATAAATAATTAATTTTAATTATTTACTTGGAGAAAGAAAATTAGAAAGTGGGACAATTTTAAATAAATGACTTTATTTAAAATTAGAAAAGGCTAAGGTGGACTATAATTAAATAAATTATAGAAATTTATTTAATTATGGGAACATAAGAAATTAATGATCTATTTAAATAAATAAATAAGATTTAATTATTTAAATAATTAGGAAGAAATAGTGGATAAGTGATAATTAAATAAATTTATGAATTTATTTAATTGTGGAAAACATTAGAAAGTTAGTAGCATTTAAATAAAGTAAAAAAATTTATTTATTTATATAGGGGAATAAAGATATGAATAATTAAATAATTAAGAATTATTTAATTAATAGTTAATTGGACCATAAGACATAATTAAATATTTTAATTATGTTAGGAAGAAATACATGGAGAATATAGAACTTATAGGCCTAGGTCAATTTTATTTCTATTTTTCCCTCTTTTTTATAATATAGCATGTCACATTGTGACAAAGAAAATTTAGTCAAAAACATGCCCCAGTGAAGGTATAGAGTATCTATTCCCCCTTAGGAAAAATTTCAAATTTTGGGCCGTCGTCAGGAAAATTTGGAAAGTGTCTTAATTAGTCAATTTATTGATTAGAAAATTAGTGGTGCGATTAGTTTTGGATTTCGACATGCTTAAGGCGGTCAAAGTTGGCCAAATGAGCCTCCAGTAATAAAGTTTTAAGAAAATCCCACTTTTATCCAATAAATATGTTCAAATTGGGTGTAAAGTCAATTCATTTTCACTTTTACCTTTTGAAATTTGAGAGCTCTAAGAGAGAAGAGACTTCATGACAATGGTGATTCCAGTGACCGAGCATCATGGCTATATCATGTAGACCTTTCGATGAGCAGAGGGTGTAGAGCCACTAGTAAGTACCTCATACTCACCTTGTGATTTTCTCATTTTGCATACTTTTTTAGGGTTTAAAGTTATGCCAACGGTGCATGTGCATTCACAAAAGATGCATTCACATTCGTGTCACACGCATTTGATGTGTTGTGACAAAAAAAAGGTCTATTAGGTTTAGGTTAAAAATGACACATTTGCGGGCCAATGAGTCCCAATCATCATTTCACAACGCCAGTGTCGGGTCTACTGATGCAATCACTGAATTGAGGTGCAATTGTAAGGCCGTGCGACACACATATTTTACAATGACACAATTTCTTGAGGAAATCACACAAATGCTCTATCATGATGCATATGCCAGGTCAAATGACGTAAGTGATGAATTGTGATGTAAATGCCAAATGGAATGATGCATTTGAGTTAGTGCGACGTAATTGACTTTGGTATGACGCATTTGACTTTGACCAAGGTTGACTTGGTTTAGGCTTAGTTTCTTATACACTTTTGATTAGATAAATGATAATAATGATATTTAATAATGTGCTAACTCATGTTTTTGTATGTGCAGAAATGATTACCACCTATTTATATGTGCGAGTTCAAGCCATCCACATATGCATTTAGAGATCAACTGTAGGATAGGGAGTGGAGACAACTGATGCAACTAAGATTATACTATATGACCTATATGCCCATTGTCCTAGAAAATAGGCGTCTACTAATAGTGTTGGTAGAGAGATGGCATTCAGAGACCTGTTCATTTTACTTGCTGACAGGAGAGTCCACTATCACACTCAAGGATGTGTACCAGATTCTGCACATTCCGATCAGAGGGGAGGGAGTGGTTTATGATCCACACCAAGGACTTTTGGCTATTATAGATTTTTACGAGGTTGATAATGGTACAGGGTTGGGCATCGATGGATATGAGATTTGATGGGTTTTTATGGCCAAGCACTATCCTCAATGGGACATTATGCTATGCACCTTGATTGGCAGTGCACTCATTCCTAATCATTATGGTCATGGATTTCCTATCAGATGGGGAGATGCTCTTGTTCGTATGAGATGGGACATGACCATTTTTTATTGGGGACCATGCTTACTTGGGATGTTATATGATTAGTTGCATGAGGTGGCCTACAAGGAGGCACATAGTATTAATTGTGGTATGACATTGTTGATGATCTAGGATTGGGAGCATATTGCCATATTTCATCCACTAGTTCAGAGACAACTTCCTGAGGGGATTCCTTATGTATATTTATATGCAGGTGCACTATAGCAGATGATAGTTGGTGATGTAGGAGCATCCTTGGGTTGTGCAATCTTGCATCACCCAAAAAATATTTTCATTTAGTTTGTTTTGTTTTAGCTTTTGTTCAGTCCAAGTTGGTAGATCCAGTGATTCTTATTGTTTGCTCACTAGATCTCATGGACCTATGTTTACATTGTGGGCATGCTCTTTTACCTTATTCCAAATTTTGATCATGATTGGTTGATTTTATGACAAGTTATCACTTCCAAATTATGTGGCAGTTTCTTGAACTAGCACCAGAATAACATTCTTATCTAATGGTTAGTTCGATTGCTTGTGGATCATTTTCATATCTTGCGGATCTAAATGGTGGGATTTTAAATGTTTCATGGAGTGTCCTTGACCTTCCTTATAGGTCCACAGTTCATCTTATGCACCTGTTGGAGAGTAATTCAAATTTGAGGCTGGCCTATTCATGCATATGTTATATTTTCTTTCATTGGAGAATGTAATGATCTTTGGGGCTGATGTGGATGTTCTAAATCTATGGATGTGTATAAAGAATTTTAATTGATCATTAGAAAGGGATAGTGGAAAATAGAGTTAGAGATTAGAGAAAGAAAGAGTTTCTTTGTATAATTTTTTCACATTGAGGGGCATGTAAGAAGAGGGTAATTGAGCATGTTCTAATCATGCCTATGAGTCAAATTTGTAAGCCTAGACGTTGTTGAATATTTGTAATTGAATTCTCAGTTAATAAGAATGTTTGAGTTTGTTTTTTCCTCCATTTTATGTGTTTCTTCCATTGTGTGAATCTCATTGAATGGTTTGAATTGTTCTCTTTGAGGACCCTCCAACCATGGCTACGTCAAATTATATTAGAGTAGAAGGTTGTGAACCTATGAATCTAGAGATGAGAGCTAGTTGTGAACCTTGAGTGGGTTGAGGTCCTTGTGGTATTCCTTGGGTGAATAGATCATTGATTTGAGGTAGGTTGTAAGTGAGTTCAATAGATTGCTAAGAGAGAGGAAATTGAAACCTTGTAGTCAGATCATTGAGTTGAGGCTATTGCACTGGGCAAGGGGATAGATGCCACTAAGAAGGATGGACCCTAGAAGAATGGATCAGATGATGGAGAACTTTAGAAATGAGATGAGGAATGAGATCCAAAACCTCTTGGGTGGTTTGAGGAGAAACCTTGAATCAGAGGATGAATATGAGGAAGCTACAAAAGAGCTTGATACTAAAGAGGCTAAAGGGCCAATAGATGAGAGAGAAGAGAGATTGTTGAGAGCAGTGGCACAACTAAGTAAAATTCATAGGGTGGAAGTTTCTAAGCTCTCTGATAAATTGAATCTAGAAGACTTGATAAACTGGATAGGAGAGTTGGAAGACTATTTTGAGTTTGAGGATATTAGAGGCCCATTAAGGGTCAGGTTGGAAAAAATAAGTTGAAAGGACATGTTGCTTTATGGTGGAAAGAGCTGTAGAAAGATAGAGTGGAGAATGGTGAAGCCAAGATCACCTGGTGGAGACTGATAGTTGCAAGACTGAAGGCTAAGTCTATTCCAGAAGACTATGAGTTGGAATTGTTCAAAAAGTTGCAGAACCTAAAGCAAAAGGACATGAGTGTGAAAGAGTACACTGAGGAATTTTACAAAATGACAATCAAATTAGGGCACTGAGAGATTACTAGGGATAAGGTGGTAAGGTATGTAAATGGCCTTAGACTTAACATTCAAGATGAGATGAGTATGCTAAGGATTTCTATAGTTGAAAATGCCTACCAATATGCTCTTAAGGTAGAAGACAAAGTGAAGAAAAGATGACAGAATAATCCCAGAGGGAGAGAAAAGCAAATAAATAGCAATAGGGAGAAGCAAACAGGTGAAGAAGGATCAAGACCTAAGTGGAGTAAAGAATCATAACATAGGTTACAAAGGAGAGGAAATGGCAGCAAGGAATTCTTGGGTAAATGTTTCAAGTGTGGAGAAATTGGACATTGATCTTTTGAGTGCCCTGAGGGATCAAGCAAAGGGACTAGTAAAAATAATTATATGGCACATGAAGAGTAGGAAGTTGAAGATGGGATAGAACTAGAGTAGGGAGAATCTCTTATGCTTAGGGGAGTCTTGATGAGGCAGAGTAGGGAAGAGGTTGACACTTCATAGAGGAAGAATATTTTATGAACTATGTGCAAATCAGGAGGTAAGTGTTGTAAGGTTATTGTGGATACTAGAAGTACTGAAAACTTGGTATTTGAGGAGATGGTGGAGAAACTTGGCTTCATGAGGATTCCACACCCTTTTCCTTATAGGATAAGTTGGTTACAAGATGATCATGTAAAGGATGTGAAAGAAAAATGTTGGGTGAACTTTAATATTGGCCCCTTTAGAGATGAAGTTTTGTGTGATGTTTTGTCTATGAGTGCTTGTCATGTTTTGCTGGGAAGACCTTGGTAGTTTGATAGAGGAGCTATATATGATTGCAGAAGGAATCTAATTACAGTAGACAAGAATGGATAGAAGTTTAGTTTGGCTTCCTTGAAGAAAAAGTAGGAGGAAGTAAGGAACTTGAGTCTTGTGAAGAGTTACAAAGTTGAGAAGCGAGATATTGAGGTTGTATTGGAGGATAGTGTGGATCTAGAGAAGAACCATGTGGCTAAATTTGGAAGTGAGATGGAACCGGAAACATGTAAAGATAGAATTGTGCAACAGAAGACTTTGGTTGCAGACAAGATAGCAGATAAGGTGAAGTCTTGTACAAGAGGTGGATTATATGGGTGGAAGAAGGTGAGTGGAAGTAAAAGTAACTTAGTACCTTGCACAAATATAAGGCATGGAAAGGAAGATAAAGAGGAGAATAAGTTGTAGAATTTGATAGAGGAAAGAAGAGAGGTTTGGAGGAAGAGAAGTACAAACAAAGAAGACATTTGGATCAAGAATGAGCATGGGATCTACATCTTGAACCCAGCTTGATGTTCATGAGTTTGTCTCATGAAACATCTTTTCTCACCAGGGGTTTCTGATGTAGGAGCATCCTTGGGTTGTGGCAATCTTGCATCACCCAAAAATATGTTCATTCCAATTTCTTTTGTTTCAGCTTCTGGTCAGTCCAAGTTGGTAGATCCGGTGATTCTTCTTGTTTGCTCACTAGATCTCACAGATCTATGTTTACATCATGGGCATGTTCATTTACCTTATTCCAAATTTTTAGTGTGATTGATTTATTTTCTAAAAATTTATCACTTCCAGATTATGTGGCAATTTCTTGAACCGACACTAAAATAATTTTCTTATCTAACAACTAGTTAGATCACTTGTGGATCGTTTTCGAATCTTACAAATCTAAATAGTGTGATTTTAAATGTTTTGTGTAGTGTCCCCGACCTTCCTTATAGGTCCACACTTCATCTTATGCACCTATTGGAGAGTAATTTAAATTTTAGGCTGACCTATTCATGTGTATGTTATATTTTCTTTCATTGGAGAATGTAATGATCTTTGGGGCCGACGCGAATGTTTCTGGATCTGTGGATGTGTATAAAGCATTGTAACTAATCATTAGAAAGGGGTAGTGGAAAAAAGGGTTAGATATTAGAGAAAGAAAGAGTTTCTCTATAGAATTTCCACTCACATTGAGGGGCATGTAAGAAGAGGGTAATTTGAGCATGTTGTGATCAGGCCCGTGAGTCAAATTTGTAAGCCCAGATGTTGCTAGCTATTTGTAATTGAATTCTCTATTAATGAGAATGTTTGAGTCTATTTTTGCTTCCATTTTCTATGCTGCTTCTGTTGTATGACTCTTGATGCATCATCCAAATTCTTCTCTTTGAGGACCCTCCGACCATGGCTACATCAATTAGGGACATTGGATTCTGGTAGCATTGTATTGATACATTGATGGCATTTTTCTGGAGGCCCTATCGAGATTGTGCACAGTGGGTAGGAGAGGGTGATCATCTTTCATTTTGTAGACAGTTCAAATATCTAATTGATCGCAATGTTTATTCATAGCTAATTATTGAGATGTACCTTCCCCAATGGGTAATGCATCATTTCAGTGAGTAGTAGGATGTGTTTGTGGGGACCACAGAGTATGCAAGATTTTCATGAGAGATGATGTGGGGACCATCCATATCAGTACCCTTGGTAGAGAAGCAAATAGATGGATTGGTAGCCCAATAATGGGCTTGGAATGGGGGACTAGTATATCCTAGAATGACAACATAGTTTTATACATGGTGGAAGGAACATAGGCCACAACCTTTGATAGATCCAGATGGTCCAATGCTAGTTGATAATTGATCAGTTATTCCCCAAGTACGATGAGGAGGCAGGGATGGTGGTAGGGGGAGAGGGAGAGATGGATTGAAAGGAGATAGAGGTAGAGGAGATGAGAGGAGGGGTGGATGATATTGGGGAGGACGGGGTGATGGAGATGACGAATGAGATGGTGGGGATGGAGGGAGGAGGAGGAGAGGAGGAAACAATGGGAGACATGGAAGGAGGGTGTCATAGAATGTTGAGAGAGTTCCATTAGCTATGATCCTTGAGGTGGCCAAGGACGAGGAGAGAGAGGAGGGAGAGGTAAAATAGGAGGAGGGGAGGGTTGAGGCAGAGATTAGATAGGAGGCTGAGTAGCTAGAGGTAGAGGTTATTCTAGAGGGAGAGGTGTCAGGGGAGGAGGAGGTGCATATAGGGAAGGAGGCATTGGATGTCAGTGGAGGGCATGAGATAGTTGGTGGTGAGGAGGAGATTGGAGGCAATGATGAGGAGTTGGATATTGGTGGGGATGATGATATGGATTAGGCTGAGAGATAGCTTAGAGAGCGGATGGTGGATGGAGAGGAGGACATAGCCAAGGGCCACCTTTGTCACAGGATGCCATAGTTGACCAAAGACTAGTGAATATGTAGAGGATATTAGATGAGGTCTCAACATAGGTTAGGACTCTTCAAGAAAAGCTAGAGGTCACACTAGTGGAGAAAGATTAGGCTATGATTAGATAGTAGGAGGCACAGAGCTAGTGCTTTGAGTTCACATAGCTATGTGCAGGGCTAGTTGGGGAGATAAAGGAGTTGGCCAGATTTAGTGCGAGCTGAGCACAATATCTGATGTTGTATGAGAGAGTAGTGCCGATAGAGTAGTGAGATATTGTTTTGTCTCGATATCAAAGCAATACATGTCATGGTTTAGGCAGTAGTAGCAAGAGCCACAATAGTCACAGTCAGAGCGGTGTGGGTGAGTCTACCTCCTAAGGAAATTCATCAAGTCACCAGTCCCATCAAAGTCATAGGAATTCCTCAGGCCATAAATCAAGCCATAGTCATGGATCATTAGGTTTAGGTCATAGGTCCTATTAGCTCTCAAAGTAAAGAGAGATGCCTCAAGAGGTCAGCCAATCTCTTTGATACTTTTAGGGTAACAAACAAGGCTTCAAATGAATTAAACTCTTTCTACTCTTGAAATGCACCGAAAGGTGTGTACCTATCTGAATGAAGAAGACTTGACTTATGATTATTCTTCTTGCAATGATTTGTCCACAATGGAAGATGGAAGTGAACAAATGAATTCAAACTTGATACAAATAGCAATAGCAATCTTCTAAATCTAAATCCTAAAATGTTCAATTAACAAATGTAAAGAAACTGAATGAATCAATATGATGAAATTGTAGAGACCAGTGCCTTATTGGGTATGCAGAGTCAAATGAAATAGAAATGGGAAACTTATTCTTGCAGAAACTCAAATTGTCGGCATATGTTTTGTTTATAACTTGTATAAACATGCAAGGCTATGACTACCAAGCTCTACTTTAATAATCCAGATGAATCTCCCTGATTACTGTGATCAACCAAAAGGATTTAATCTCTCCTTGAAAGAACTAGTCAATTAATCACATAGATACAACAAATGTACACTGATAAAATGAAAATAATCTTGTTATATCAATTTAAACAACCATAAAGAATCAACCTGGAGATAGCTTAGCAATACTTTTTAATAAAATCAACAAATAATTGACATCAGAAATAAACTGCCACACCAACTGATTTTCATTGAAATCGCCATTTGAAAACATCCATCATAGTCTCTAATATGAGAACTTTATTCTACTGTATTCATTCCTAATCTACCTACTATAATCTAATCCCATCT
>VDFB02125502.1:0-24900 GCA_007258455.2 Sequoia sempervirens | reverse complement strand
AATATTATGTTGCTAACCCTCAATTGGCTTAAATCTAAATACCATGGTAATTGCAAGAGCTACATAAACCTTTCTCATTATTTTTGGTGTCATCCTTCTTGAATGACCTTAAATTCATTAGATGTTATTAATCTTTTATAATGCAATCCTTTTCTTTTTTACCTAAGTCCAATTCATCCAAGAAAGGGAGAGTGAATCATGTTTGATAATTGTTGAGTGCATCACTTTAAACTTTTGGGGGGTCTTTGGGTTGCTCAGTGTCCAGTCACATTATCTATATTTAGTGTTAAAGAGTTAATAAATACATGAATCGAGCCATTACTTTTAATTAGAGAAACATTTGTAGAAATGTCTTGCTCATGATAAAGAGAGGTGCAAACTAGAGGAGATTGGAAAGGGACCTCCTTGAGTGGGTTGCCAAGGGAAATAACATACTGATGTCAATTTTCTATAACCCACCAAGTGGGAGTTACACTTGAAAAATGATCTCCAAGCTCATTAACAAGATTATTTTTTAATTGATTGGTTATATGCTCAATAGAGTAACTTTTTGCACCTACAAGCAATTTTTTTTCTGACTCAATTGACTACCTCTACTTTTGTCACTGACCTTGAGAGAAGATTCATTTCCATGGAGATCCTAAAGAAAATTATATCTTACATAAGAAACAAATCCTTAGATATGAAATTTCTAATCCCATTACCAATGGTGGCCTTTAAGCCTTATGTGTCAAAATTGCAAGGGGAAGTAAGGTAGACACACCCATATGTTGACAAAGGAGAATGAATCAAAGATTGATGTCCATGATTTCATACAAAGATAGTTACATTAGAATTCTCATGACCCTATCTTCAACATTGTATCTTTATCCTTGACCGAATTGGACCCAAGGATAGAGAATTCGTTGATGCATGGATATATGTTGTTTTCCTCCTCTAATCCTTCTTTCAAAAAATCTAATGTAAAAATATACAAATCACACATATTGGGCCATAATCTTGTGAATCTACAAATTATGGCATAATCTTTGAGATATTATTCATGATCCCTGGTTTCTTCATCTTCTATTCAAATTTCTAGACATTAAGGTCTAAGAGGTGAAATGTACTAGGGTCAATTATGTTAGAGTAAATTATTTATTTATCCACTATACTTAAGTGTACTTAGGTTGATGAGGTTTAACAACATATTGTCTAGCTGAATGTGCAACCTTTAAACCTTTAGAGGTTACCAAGTTATTTGGTAAACCTCATGTGCTACCTTTTTGAGGTTGGAAGACTTTCCATCTCACCTCAAAGGTCACTCAACACTTGGCATCAAGGTTGATGACTTGGTCAAATAGGTTGTTGGTTTGCACATTCCAATTGATCCTAAGTTTGACACCTATAGGAAACATGTCTACTCTTTTATGCCAGATTATGGGGCACTTTTCAATCCACATGATAGTTGGATTGCCTCTTCCTTTCCTATAAATGCAAGGCTTTGTACTCATTGTAATTTTTGTAGACTAAAATATAATATTGGGCATTGTTCATTGTACTTGTTTATCATCTCCATAATTTCCCATTTCCTATAATTGAGGGATTGTAGATAGTTCATTTTGGTTTTTCTTGTGCCCTTACCAAAAGGAATTATTAGCCTTACTGCCCAATGGGGGATAACAATATTCTTAGTGGTCATTGTTATTTCATGATTTGAGGCCATAAAGATCTTGATAAAATATATTTCCCTTGGTTCAATATGCTTACCTCTTTTCATGTGCACATTATGGACTTCATGTGAGTTCTTCCATCTATTTAAAACCTCCCTATATAGCTATATTTTCCTCCATCACAATTTGCAATTGATCTATTGCTTCTAAATTTAGGAAAACATGGTTTATGGTTTGCAATTTGTGGCACAATCAAAATAAAAAAGGGAAATTTTTTGAAGTCATTACTTTTTAGTTTCTCATATAAACTAATTAATTTTTATTAGTAGAAAAGTGATTTTTTTTTTTTTAATATTAAAATTATATATTATACTTATAAATGCAATTATTGAAAAATAACATATAAATATATAATACTTAGTACATTGCTCAAAGTATAAACAAAATAAAATAGTTATAAAATAATGAATGGTAGTTTTTTCAAAAGTAAAATTAAAAGTTTCATAAGTAAAGTAAATTGTCAACAAAAAATAAAGTAAACAATGCAATTAAAATAAAATAATTCTAAACTAGTAGTAAATAAAATAATACCAAACTATAACAAAACTAGCATAGATATCTTATATATATCTAGGTAAAAGACATCGAGATTTGTATAATTAAGGGCATTACTTCATTAACTTAGATTGTTGTAAATAAAATATTTTTCTTCACAACATTATATGAATATTATTTATTGATATCTATCTAAACTACAATATACACACAAGTATTTAAATAAGGTAAACTATATATATATATATAAACATTAATTTAACTTTTATTCAAGAACTATTTTATTTTTAAATACTAATGAAATAAAAAGCTCTAAAAAAAAATGAATAAAAAACCTTCACTTTTAGTTTAAAAGTTGTTTTATTTTGTAGATATTTAAATATCATTTTTAATATTTATTTAATAGATAAGTAAAGACACGAGAACTATTTAATTTAACATTTACTTAAGAATTATTTATGTTGAAGACTTGTCTATTGTTTGAATATAATAAGATATCCTTAATATGTTTGTTACTAAATATTGATAAATTGGCATGTAAATGAATTCCAAATTTAAGATAAGGGATTTTTGTTAACACATTCACAACATTAAAATTTATCCCTTGCTATCATTCTAGTAACTACATATATAAAAATTGGAGCATACAAGAACAATATAAAATAATAATATTAACCTATCTTTCTCACAATTTATGCAACAATCAAATTAAATATAAGAGTTAGTAGAACATCAATGAAACTATACAAATAAATCATCAACAATAATCTTTTTTGCACCAAACCATTGTGTTTGTGCTCAAAGATTGTTGAGTTGATGATATGTGAGTGCTCCTACCTACAACATAACATTGCATTCCATGGAGTCTTCTTAAAAATAGCTTGGGTTGAGGCCAATTTATATATTTTTGTCTCAAGGATTGAATTGATGGGATTAAAAGAAGAGATCAAGGGCTTAAATTGGTTGACAGGATTGAGAGGACAAGGAGAGAACACATGTCTCCACATTTTTGGTGATGATTAAGGGGTCTAAGATCAAAGAGAATTAATGGTTGAGGGCTCACTTGAAGAAAGTAGTTGCATGAAATAAAAATGAGTGCTTTCGGGTACCTTGGGAGTATAATTAAGTCTTTAAACCATATGACATGTACCTATAGACATGAAAAATTAGCATATTGCATTTAATCAAGTCCATTCATTAAATAAATCAAGCTTATTTGATTTATCTCTAAGGTCCTCCATTTAAATTAAATAAACACAAAAATTATCCCCCTTACCTAAATAAATCAAAATATTTATTTAACTAAATCTAAAATCATCTTCCATCTCCTTTTGATTTATTTTAACCCATAAATATAAATCAAAAGGTCAAATCACCTAACCTCCACTTAAGTTAGCTAAATCATGATTAATGTTAATCTTAATGAAAGTCCCATCCTCTAGCTTTTCCCACTTGCACAAATAAATCATTTAATTCATTTATTAAAGCTTCATTTTCCATCAACATGGGATAAATATGGAATATTCCCCCATTTCAAATCTCCCTCCAAGTGGACTTGTCCCTTCCAACATAGCATTAACTCTCCTCTTACATGTCCCCCACTTGGCATTTAAGAATTTTCTTCTCCCTCCAACAAGCCATCTTTTGAATTTCAAATCTCCCCCTCTTTGGCACATTGACCAAGATGTGCACAACCTTCATCCTATCACATCTTGCAAAATGGAATCTTGTCATTGGTTTTTCTTTTGTCCCACATCCATCCCTCTTGCCTCTTCTCTCATCAAAATCTTCAATAAATGGAGAAGCTATCCTTCATTCTTATCATCCACAATCTACAACTTCATGAAAAGTTACTCTCTTCACATTGAGAGCTAATTCTGTCCATTATCTTAGCATTGCATCTTCATCATTGGCTTATCAGGGATTGGGAAAGGGCTTCTTTCCACAGAAGCATCAATCCACTATAAGATAGGATTTACTTCATGTTTTATATGCTTTTAGTCATCTTGTCATTTGTTTGCATTTTAAAGCATGTTGGATTATCTCATATGGATGTTGAATACTTACTTTGTTTTGAAATAATAACCATACTAATGATGGTATGTTGGAGTTATTTTAAAGCAGTGTTGTTTTAGAATTGCAATAAAATACTTGACATAGTTCCTTTGATTCATTGAGATTTTAATTTTTTCTTTGCATCATTCAAAGTAAAAAGACTCCAAGATGATTAGTATTTTAGGGAAATTATTAGATCTAAGCTGAATAATTTGATATCCATAGGATTCTTCTTTGGCTACAACTGCTCTACAAAATCTTTAAATTCATGAATGAATAGTGAAATTTAAGAATCACAATAAAATACTTGTCATTGATCATGGTTATCAAAGATAAAATGTTGGATTATCAATTTGATAGATTTTTTGTTAACCTAGAGATCCTTGGTAGGATCAAATTTTGATCCAATCATTTCCATTTATTTCAGATTTAATATTTTATGTCCTTAGGATTGTTTGGATGTTCAATGATTCAAAAATATCTAGGATATCCCAAATCTATGGTAGTATCATCTCATAATCATTTTTTTGTCATAGTTTCTCCTTTGAATTTTCTAATGACCAGCTTTGAGTCTACAAAAATCTTTAGTTTCTTAACTTTAAACCCTTTAGCTAAAATGAGCCCATGAACTAAGGATTAATAATTTTCCCCATTATTTGTGTAGCTAAACTAAAGACAAAAAAACATAGAATCATGTTCTCTATTGGAGATACAAGACACACTCATGTGCTTGCTCATTAATTCATTCATCTGTGTTGAAATACAACTTCTATATCCTCGAGAAATCCTTGTCTTGTTTTCTTGGCTCCTAAGCGTTATTGACTTTAGGAATACTTTGATATTAATCACAAATCATGTAAGTTCCCATTCCGATTGAGTGATGCAAGAGCATCCCAGAGATTCATATCTCATCTTACCACAATAGCTAGTTTTCTCTTGTAGATTGGAACGAAGGAAAAATGGGAAGTCTACGACAACATACCTAGGTGACGACCCCCACAACACTATGATTCATAAGAAAACTTAACCAGAATATCGCCCCGTTGAGCCACTTGGACCCAAAGCTATTGGAGGAAACATGTGAAGTCTCACTGTAGAGCCTTAATGGATCATTATAGGATGTATATAGAACAAGACCAATCCCATTTAGGTTTGCACCCATCCACACCCACGTTTGATGATTCTTCAATTCCTTGGGATCGATATATACACATTTCATTGGACATCGAAATTGAGATGTAATTGAGGCAGACATAGATCTTTCATAACGCTAGAAGCTAGTATATAATAACTCTCTAGATTAAGTAGGAAGGCAACTAAGTGAAGAGGTAGGAATGTGATAACAAGGTAAAATAAATTGAAATAAAATCAATTGACCGCATTGGGGGCTTTCTCCCTAGACCCTCACAAGGGGTGCTATCCCATGACCCCACTAGCTCTATCCCTAAACCTTCACAAGGGGAATTTCCTCTTGATTGCAAACCTCCACCAACCATTGTTAATGTTTAATGCAATCATTTTCTTGTCTTTTATGTTTACTAGTTTAAACTTTACTTAGTATGCCAAAGTCTCAGTTGCAATTCTTCTAATTATTTTTTATTTATCCATTCAACTCCTTGTAGTTCCATGCCACAACTCTATTATTCTTCTCACACAAGTATACTAGGAAATCTATTTATTTTTTGGTACACACTTTTCCCACTTTTACCTTTTTGTCGAAGCATAATACTTCTTCAACTTAGTTTCTTTGATTCATTAAGATTTTAATTCTGTCTTTCCATCGTTGAAAGCAAAAGATTCCAAGATGATCAATATTTTAGGGAAATTATTAGATCTAAGCTAAATAATATAATCTCCATAGGATTTGTCTATCTTTGGCTACAACTGCTCCACAAACTCTTTGAATTGATGAATGAGCAGTGTTGTTTTAGAATCACAATAAAATACTTGACATAGTTCCTTTGATTCATTGAGATTTTAATTTTTTCTTTGCATCATTCAAAGTAAAAAGACTCCAAGATGATCAATATTTTAGGGAAATTATTAAATCTAAGCTGAATAATTTGATCTCCATAGGATTCTTCTATATTTGGCTACAACTGCTCTACAAAATATTTGAAATGATGAATGAATAGTGAAATTTAAGAATCACAATAAAATACTTGTCAGTGATCATGGATATCATAGATAAAATGTTGGATTATCAATTTGATAGAGTTTTTGTTAACCTAGAGATCCTTGGTAGGATCAAATTGTGATCCAATCATTGTCATTCTTTTCAGATTGAATGTTTTATGTCCTTAGGGTTGTTTGGATGTTCAAAGCTTCAAAAATATCTAGGAGATCCCAAATCTATGGTAGTATCATCTCATAATCCTTGTTTTGTCATAGTTTCTCCTTTGAATTTTCTAATGACCAACTTTGAGTGTACAAAAATCTTTAGTTTCTTAACTTTGAACCCTTTAGCTAAAATGAGCCCATGAACTAAGGATTAATAATTTTCCCCATTATTTGTGTAGCTCAACTAAAGACAAAAAAACATAGAATCATGTTCTCTATTGGAGATACAAGACACACTCATGTTCTTGCTCATTAATGCATTCATCTATGTTGAAATACAACTTCTATATCCTCGAGAAATCCTTGTCATGTTTTTTTGGCTCCTAAGCGTTATTGACTTTAGGAATACTTTGATATTCATAAAAAATAACTTTAGTTCCCATTCAAATTGAGTGATGCAAGAGCATCCCAGAGATTCATATCTCATCTTACCACAATAGTTAGTTTTCTCTTGCAGATTGGAATGAAGGAAAAATGGGAAGTCTACGACAACATACCTAGGTGACGACCCCCACGACACTATTATTCAGAAGAACACTTAACCAAAATATCGCCTCGTTGAGCCACTTGGACCCAAACCTATTAGAGGAATCATGTGAAGTCTCACTGTATCTTGCAGAGCCTTATCAGCTCACTATAGGATGGATATAGAACTAGACCAATCCCATTTAGGTTTGCACCCATCCACACCCACATTTGATGATTCTTCAATTCCTTGGGATCGATATATACACATTTCATTGGACATTGAACTTCAGATGTAATTGAGGCAAAAATAGATCTTTCTTAACACTAGAAGCTAGTATATAATCACTCTTTAGATTAAGTAGGAAGGCAACTAAGTGAAGAGGTAGGAATGTGATAATAAGGTAAAATCAATTGACCCCACTAGGGGCTTTCTCCCTAGACCCTCACAAGGGGTGCTATCCCATGACCCCACTAGCTCTACCCCTAAACCTTTGCAAGGGGCATTTCCTCTTGATTGCAAACCTCCACCCACCATTGTTAATGCTTAATACAATCATTTTATTGTCTTTATGTTTACTTAGTTTAAACTTTTACTTAGTATTCCAAAGTCTTAGTTGTAATTTTATAATTTGCTTTTATTTATCCATTCAACCCCTTGTAGTTCCATAACTCTATTATTCTTTTCCCATGTAGGTACACACTAGAAATCTATTTAATTTTTTGGTACACACTCTTTCCCACTTTTACCTTTTTCTCAAGCATAATACTTCTTCAACATAGTTTCTTTGATTCATTGAGATTTTGATTATGCCTTTCCATCGCTGAAAAAGACTCCAAGATGATCACATTTTAGGCAATTATTAGATCTAAGCTAAATAATTGTATTCCATAGGATTCTTTCTATCTTTGGCTACAACTGCTCTACGAACTCTTGAATTGATGAATGAGTAAAATACTTGACATAGTTCCTTTGATTCATTGAGATTTTAATTTTTTCTTTGCATCATTCAGCAAAAGACTCCAAGATGATCAATATTTTAGGGAAATTATTACATCTAAGCTGAATAAGTTGATCTCATATGATTCTTCTATCTTGGCTACAACTTCTACAAAATATTTGAATTGATAAATGAATAAAATTTAAGAATCACAATAAAATACTTGTCAGTGATCATGGTTATCAAAGATAAAAGGTTGTATTATCAATTTGATAGATTTTTTTTTAACCAAGAGATCCTTGGTAGGATCAAATTGTGATCCAATCATTGCCATTTTTTTTGGCTTGAATGTTTTATGTCCTTAGGATTTTTTGGATGTTCAACGCTACAAAAATATCTAGGAGATCCCAAATCTATGGTAGTATCATCTCATAATCATTTTTTTGTCATAGTTTATCCTTTGACTTTTCTAATGACCAGCTTTGAGTCTACAAAAATCTTTAGTTTCTTAACTTTGAACCCTTTAGCTAAAATGAGCCCATGAACTAAGGATTAATAATTTTCCCCATTATTTGTGTAGCTCAACTAAAGACGAAAAACATAGAATCATGTTCTCTATTGGAGATACAAGACACACTCATGTGCTTGCTCATTAATGCATTCATCTATGTTGAAATACAACTTCTATATCCTCGAGAAATCCTTGTCTTGTTTTTTTGGCTCCTAAGTGTTATTGACTTTAGGAATACTTTGATATTGATAACAAATAACTTTAGTTCCCATTCAAATTGAGTGATGCAAGAGAATCGCAGAGATTCATATCTCATCTTACCACAATAGTTAGTTTTCTCTTGCAAATTGGAATGAAGGAAAAATGGGAAGTCTACGATAACATACCTAGGTGACGAACCCCACGACACTATTATTCAGAAGAACACTTAACCACAATATCACCTCGTTGAGCCACTTGGACCCGAACCTATTGGAGGAATCATGTGAAGTCTCATTGTATCTACAGAGCTTTAATGGCTCATTATAGGATGGATATAGAACAAGACCAATCCCATTTAGGTTTGCACCCATCCACACCCACATTTGATGATTCTTATATTCCTTGGGATCGATATAAACACATTTCATTGGACATTGAACTTCAGATGTAATTGAGGCAAACATAGATCTTTCTTAACGCTAGAAGCTAGTATATAATCACTCTCTAGATTAAGTAGGAAGGCAACTAAGTGAAGAGGTAGGAATGTGATAATAAGGTAAAATCAATTGACCCCACTAGGGGCTTTCTCCCTAGACCCTCGCAAGGGGTGCTATCCCATGACCCCACTAGCTCTACCCCTAATCCTTTGCAAGAGGCATTTCCTCTTGATTGCAAACCTCCACCCACCATTGTTAATGCTTAATACAATCATTTTATTGTCTTTTATATTTACTAGTTTAAACTTTACTTAGTATTCCAAAGTCTTAGTTGCAATTCTTATACTTGTTTTTTATTTATCCATTCAACTCCTTGTAGTTTCATGCCATAACTCTATTATTCTTCTCATGTAGGTACACTAGGAAATCTATTTATTTTTTGGTACACACTCTTCCCACTTTTACCTTGTTTTCAAAGCATAATACTTCTTCAACATAGTTTCTTTGATTCATTGAGATTTTGATTATGCCTTTCCATCGTTGAAAGTAAAAGACTCCAAGATGATCAATATTTTAGGGTAATTATTAGATCTAAGCTAAATAATCTGATCTCCATAGGATTCTTCTATCTTTGGCTACAACTGCTCTACGAACTCTTTGAATTGATGAATGAGTAGTGTTGTTTTAGAATCACAATAAAATACTTGACGTAGTTCCTTTGATTCATTGAGATTTTAATTTTGTCTTTGCATCATTCAAAGTAAAAAGACTCCAAGATGATCAATATTTTAGGGAAATTATTACATCTAAGCTGAATAATTTGATCTTCATACAATTCTTCTATCTTTGGCTACAACTGCTCTACAAAATATTTGAATTGATGAATGAATAGTGAAATTTAAGAATTACAATAAAATACTTGTCAGTGATCATGGTTATCAAAGATAAAAGGTTGTATTATCAATTTGATAGATTTTTTTTTAACCAAGAGATCCTTGGTAGGATCAAATTGTGATCCAATCATTGCCATTTTTTTTGGCTTGAATGTTTTATGTCCTTAGGGTTTTTTGGATGTTCAACGCTACAAAAATATCTAAGAGATCCCAAATCTATGGTAGTATCATCTCATAATCATTTTTTTGTCATAGTTTCTCCTTTGACTTTTCTAATGACCAGCTTTGAGTCTACAAAAATCTTTAGTTTCTTAACTTTGAACCCTTTAGCTAAAATGAGCCCATGAACTAAGGATTAATAATTTTCTCCATTATTTGTGTAGCTAAACTAAAGACAAAAAAAAATAGAATCATGTTCTCTATTGGAGATACAAGACACACTCATGTGCTTGCTCTTTAATGCATTCATATTTGTTGAAATACAACTTCTATATCCTTGAGAAATCCTTGTCTTGTTTTGTTGGCTCCTAAGCGTTATGGACTTTAGGAATACTTTGATATTCATAAAAAATCACTTTAGTTCCCATTCGAATTGAGTGAAGCAAGAGCATCCCAAAGATTCATATGCCATCTTACCCCAATAGCAAGTTTTCTCTTGTAGATTGGAACAAAGAAAAAGTGGGAAGTCTATGACAATATACCTAGGTGACGACCCCCACAACACTATTATTTAGAAGAACACTTAACCAGAATATCGCCTTGTTGAGCCACTTGGATGCAAACCTATTGGAGGAAACATGTGAAGTCTCACTGTATCTTATAGAGCCTTAATGACTCATTATAGGATGGATATAGAACAAGAACAATCCCATTTAGGTTTGCACCCATCCTGACCCATGTTTGATGATTCTTCAATTCCTTGGGATCGATATATACACATTTCAGTGGACATTGGACTTGAGATGTAATTGAGGAAAACATAGATCTTTCTTAACGCTAGAAGCTAGTATATAATCACTCTCTAGATTAAGTAAGAAGGAAACTAAGTGAAGAGGTAGGAATGTTATAACAAGGTAAAATCAATTGAAATAAAATCAATTGACCCCATTGGGGGATTTCTCCCTAGAACCTTGCAAGGGGTACTATCCCTTGACCCCACGAGCTCTGCCCATAAACCTTTGCGAGGAACATTTCCTCTTGATTGCAAACCTCCACCCACCATTGTTAATGCTTAATGCAATCATTTTCTTGTCTTTTATGTTTACTATTTTAAACTTTACTTAGTGTGCCAAAGTCTTAGTTGCAATTCTTATACTTATTTTTTGTTTATCCATTCAACTCCTTGTAGTTTCATGCCATAACTCTATAATTCTTCTCATGTAGGTATACTAGGAAATCTATTTATTTTTTGGTACACTTTTCCCACTTTTACCTTTTTTTCGAAGCATAATACTTCTTTAACATAGTTTCTTTGATTCATTGAGATTTTAATTATGTCTTTCCATCGTTCAAAGTAAAAGAATCCAAGATGATCAATATTTTAGGGAAATTATTAGATCTAAGCTAAATAATCTGATCTCCATAGTATTCTTCTATCTTTGGCTACAACTACTCTATGAACTCTTTGAATTGATGAATGAGTAGTGTTGTTTTAGAATCACAATAAAATACTTGACATAGTTCTTTTGATTCATTGAGATTTTAATTTTTTCTTTGCATCATTCAAAGTAAAAATACTCCAAGATGATCAATATCTTAGGGAAATTATTAGATCTAAGCTAAATAATTTGATGTCCATAGGATTCTTCTATCTTTGGCTACAACTGCTCTACAAAATCTTTGAATTCATGAATGAATAGTGAAATTTAAGAATCACAATAAAATACTTGTCAATGATCATGGTTATCAAAGATAAAAGGTTGGATTATCAATTTCATAGATTATTTTTTAACCAAGAGATCCTTGGTAGGATCAAATTGTGATCCAATCATTGCCATTTTTTTTAACCCTTTAGCTAAAATGAGCCCATGAACTAAGGATTAATAATTTTCCCCATTATTTGTGTAGCTAAAGTAAAGACAAAAAACCATAGAATCATGTTCTTTATTGGAGATACAAGACACACTCATGTGCTTGATCTTTAATGCATTCATCTATGTTGAAATACAACTTCTATATCCTCAAGAAATCCTTGTCTTGTTTTGCTGGCTCCTAAGCGTTATTGACTTCAGGAATAATTTGATATTCATCACAAATCACATAAGTTCCCATTCCAATTGAGTGATGCAAGAGCATCCCAGAGATTAATATCTCATCTTACCACAATAGCTAGTATTCTCTTGTAGATTGGAATGAAGGAAAAATGGGAAGTCTACGACAACATACGTAGGTGACAACCCTCATGACACTATGATTTAGAAGAACACTTAACTAGAATATCACCTCGTTGATCCACTTGGACCTGAACCTATTGGAGGAAACATGTGAAGTCTCACTATATCTTGCAGAGCCTTAATGGCTCATTATAGGATGGATATAGAACAAGACCAATCCCATTTAGGTTTTCATCCATCCACATGCACATTTGATGATTCTTCAATTCCTTGGGATTGATATATACACATTTCATTGGAGATCAAACTTGATTTGTAATTGAGGTAGACATAGATCTTTCTTGATGCTAGAAGCTAGTATATAATCACTCTCTAGATTAAGTAGGAAGGGAACTAAGTGAAGAGGTAGGAATGTGATAACAAGGTAAAATCAATTGAAATAAAATCAATTGACCCCATTGGGGGCTTTCTCCCTAGACCCTCGCAAGGGGTTCTATCCCATGACCCCACTAGCTCTACCCCTAAACCTTCGCAAGGGGCATTTTCTCTTGATTGAAACCTCCACCCACCATTGTTAATGTTTAATGCAATCATTTGATTTTCTTTTATGTTCACTAGTTTAAACTTTACTTAGTATGCCAAACTCTCAGTTTTAATTCTTATACTTATTTTTTATTTATCCATTCAACTCCATGTAGTTCCATGCCATAACTCCATTATTCTTCTCATGTAGGTATACTAGGAAATCTATTTATTTTTTGGTACACAGTTTTCCACCTTTTTCCTTTTTGTCAGAGCATAATACTTCTTCAACATAGGTCCTTTGATTCATTGAGATTTTAATTTTTTCTTTGCATCATTCAAAGTAAAAAGACTCCAAGATAATCAATATTTTAGGGAAATTATTAGATCTAAGTTGAATAATTTGATCTCCATAGGATTCTTCTATCTTTGGCTACAACTACTCTACCAAATCTTTAAATTGATGAATGAATAGTGAAATTTAAGAATCACAATAAAATGCTTGTCAGTGATCATGGTTATCAAAGATAAAAGGTTGGATTATCAATTTGATAGATTTTTTGTTAACCAAGAGATCCTTGGTAGGATCAAATTGTGATCCAATCATTGCCATTTATTTTAGCTTGAATGTTTTATGTCCTTAGGATTTTTTGGATGTTCAAAGCTTCAAAAATATCTAGGAGATCCCAAATCTATGTTGGTATCATCTAATAATCATTTTTTTGTCATAGTTTCTCCTTTGACTTTTCTAATGACTAGCTTTGAGTCTACAAAAATCTTTAGTTTCTTAACTTTGAACCCTTTAGCTAAAATGAGCCCATGAACTAAGGATTAATAATTTTCCCCATTATTTGTGTAGCTAAACTAAGCACAAAAAATCATAGAATCATGTTCTCTATTGGAGATACAAGATACACTCATCTGCTTGCTCATTAATGCATTCATCTGTGTTGAAATACAACTTCTATATCCTTGAGAAATCCTTGTCTTCTTGTTTGGTTGGCTCCTAAGTGTTATTTCCTTTAGGAATACATGTATACTCATAAAAAATAATGTAAGTTCCCATTCCAATTGAGTGATGCAAGAGCATCCCAAAGATTCATATCTCATCTTACCACAATAACTAGTTTTCTCTTGTAGATTGGAACAAAGGAAAAATGGGAAGTATAAAAAAACATACCTAGGTGATGACCCCCATGACACTATGATTCAGAAGAACACTTAGCAGAATATTGGATTAAATATTTGTAATTATAGGTTAAGATGGACAATTAATTAAATAATACAATATTTAATTAATTAGGAAGGAATCAAGATAATTAATTAAAATTTAGAATTTGAATTAATTAAGGGTATAAGGTCAAAAATTGGGGTGTACTTTTTCCCCTTTTTGATGTGACATTTGAAGTGACGTTGCATCAAAGAAGATTATTTTTTTTTCCCCAATGTGATGAGAGGTGATTTCCCCTCAAGAGATCGAGTGGAAAAAAATTGAAAAACATTTTTGGTCAATGTCTCGAGAAAGGTGGGCTGGAATGATGTAAAGAAGTTTAGGATGAAAATGAGGAAAAAATAGTAGAATAAACAAAAGAACAAGCTAAAAAAAAAAAGAAAATATAGTAGGTTTAGTGCATTCACTACTTATCATGGAAAAAAATTAGGGTTTGGAGGAATAAAATTAGGATTTGGAGCCTATAAATAGGCTTGAGGGGGGCCCAAAAGGTCATTTTCACCCTTGTATTTTGGTGAGGATTTTGGAGGGTGGGAAGGAGCGATGACATCTATCCCATATCATTTCCATATTTTAGAGTGAGTTAAAGAGTACTAGCAATTGGAGTATGTAGGAAACTTGGTATGTATCCTATCCCATGGGTTTCAGGTAGTTTTAGGGGTCAAGAGATAGGTCAAATTAGGGTGTAAAGCCATTTAAAATGGAGGTGCAATTTTACATAACCGCACTTTTGTGTGTGGTCACGACACTTGCATGTCATGAATTTGCGCCTATGCACAAAGTTACACTTTCTCTTGGGTAGGGGATGCCTACGAAGTTGATCATTTTGCTTGTGCCAAATGGTGTTTGTGTTGAGCGAGCTTGTGTCTCCATAGGATAGGTTCTCGCTTGTGCCTATCGAAACTTGCATTGGTTGGGTACACACTTTCATTGGATAAGTCAATGCTTATGAACAACTACACTTGCATTGGTTAAGTACATTCTTGTTCCTAAAATGATGCTTGCTCCAAAAATGAAGTGGGATTTTGCAGAAATTGCAAGTGTGCAAGGGTTTGGGAGTAGAAATGAAAGGAATTTATGTCGTTTGAGGGCTAATGTTAGTGTGTGGTATGATGTAGGAGCCTTTGGGTCCCTTGTTGTTATGGGTGAGGCATATGTCAGTGATGTACCAGTTGTGGCATAGGTTGATGAAGATTGACAATGAGTTTTTGAGTCTGATGAGACTCTACCACATGTGTTGGATGCCCCGATTGAGGGCCCACTAAGGCACGATAATAGCACTAGTGGAGATGTGGCATAAAGACATGAGCAAATTTCACCTACTTATAGGTGAGGCTACAATCACTTTGGAGGATGTCTGGCAGATCCTCAGGCTTTAAATTTGTGGGGAGTTAGTGTAGTATGACCTAATGCATGTCAGACCTACATTACCGAGGGTGTTCATGACAAAAAATATTCTAGTGAGGGGGATCGAGCTAGATTTGTAGTTTGGTATGGGGGCGTTGCTAGAGCTCTATTTGTTCATTGTTGCATTGATTATTGGGGTTCTTGTACCTGATCGGAGATCTCAAGTCTTTGCAATTAGATGGGCAAGTGTCTTGGAAAAGATGCTATAAGATGGCACTGTTTTTGCATGGGGTGCATGTGTGTTAGCTGAGCTGGACATGGAGATGCACTTGATCATCTATCATGATGCGAAGAGTTTTGGATGTGGGGTGACCTTACTACACATTTGGGCCTACGAGAATCGGTCAGTTTTGCTCCAAGTGATAGATAGCAGGAGAGGGCCAAGGATGGCCTATGTTTTTGCGTATGTTGGTTTTCTTCGATAGTGTCGACTAGGAGAGATGAGGTATTGAAGGCATGCCATTGATGACATGGAAAGTTTTATCTAACATCCATATCACTACTATGAGGCATGGGATGAGGATCACTTGTACATGCCATATATTTAGAAGATTCAATATTTGATTAGCTAGATTCCCACTATCATTGAGTGTTATTTACCAGTGGGTGTCATGAGACAGTTTAGGCACTAAAAAATTGTGCTAGTGGTAGAGGCAGTATTTGCAATATGGTATGGGAGAGAGGGATACGGGTTGGATATAGAGAGTTCTATATAACTTAGCAAGATTGGTGGAACACTCTTGTGGTTCCATGGGATACATAGCCAGTAGTGATAGATGTAGGTACCACTCCTAAGTACGACACATGGTGGGAGGAGGCTGATTCAGTTGATGATCCGTTAGGATCAATTGGAAATGGTTGAGGAGGAGATCAGCAATAAAGAGAGCAACAACAATAGTACTAGTAAGGGGATGATAGTGATGAGGAAAGTGATGAAGATGGTGGAGATGAATAGGGTCATTGAGTGTGATAGAGGAGGGACATCATATAGGGAGGGAGAGGTGCCAAGGAGGATGTGGAGATTGGAGGGGAGGACCATGGAGATGATGAGAGAGACATTCAGGTTCAACTGGCTCTATTGTTTGTACAGTAAGATCAACTAAAACAAGAGAGAGATGAGAATCGATAGGATAAATTGCAGGTAGTGGGAGAGAGAGACATGGCTTAGGCAGAGTTAGTATGATTACAAGGGTAGCTAGATGGAGGAGGTGGACATGGCGGGGAATAATTAGAAATTGTGAGAATAGAGTGAGACTAGCTCCAATAGGAGAGGGATGTCATGAGGGTGACATTGGCCCAGGCACAGGCTAATGTGGCTCAACTCAAATAGGAGCAAGATATAGTTTGGTAGCTTATAGCAGGACAAAGTTATAGGATGCCTTTTTAGAGGTTTATCGAGTTACACACAAGATACAACATTACAAGCAAATATATGAGCAGGTTGTTCCACCAGAGCAAAGAGATCCTAGTTTTTTAGTCAGTAACAAGTCTCACAAGTTGAGATCAACTTGATTAGGTCCATCAGTAAGCATGGGGCCACCTCAGCCATGTGTTCCACCTGCTTGATCACCGCTATAGGGTTCGGCTTAGTAAGATACAACAAGTATGGGATAGGTGTTTGGGTGATGATATTTTTTTGGATTATACCCTAAAGGGGTATCAACTTTTTGGAGTGTACATGCAAGAGACATTCGTACATTTTTTATCATGACATTATTATTTTTTGATATATGAGATGATGGGTTTAGATTATATATATTCACCTTATGATGTGATGATGTAGGTGTTTATATGATTTATGCATGTATGATTTGGATGTATTTTTATGTTATGATTATATGATGCACATGTATGTTAGATGTGATGCTAACATGTTTTATAGTGGTGTATTTTGGTTATGTATTATTTATCGATATAGATGATGCATGATTAAGATGATTATGTGACATGGTAATGATAAAGTTTAATGGCAAAAAATGATTATGATGTATGTATGTTTTATGATTATGAATTTATGAATGATGTGAATGTAAATGAAATGGATTATAGTAATGAATTATGTAAAATGATTAAATTATAATGAATAATGTAGATGTAAACATTAAATGGCTTATGAATGATTAAATGTAAATGATGTAAATAAAATTGATTATGTAAACGTGAATAATTAAATGATGTTGTAAATAAAATGGATTATACAAATGTGAAAGATTAAATGATAATGAATGATAATAGGGGATGTAAATGCATGATGGATAATGATCATGATGTAGATGGCTTATGGTGTTATACTACAAAAAGTCCACATGGGTGGAGATATAGGTTGGTTTGATTGTACAAATTTATGGTCATACCTACAAAACATCTTGTGGAATCCTGAGGTATTTGTAGAGGAGGGGGTTCGATTGCTCAAGACCCTAGGTCACAAGAGGGTCCCAAGCAATAAGTTTCCCTTATTTGAATCAAGCTAGATGAATGATTTAGAAAGGTTTAAGGTTTAAGGGGTTGAAAAGGAAGGAAAATTGATGTGTCACTATCTTTCTACTAATTTGAATGTCTCAGGGGGTCAAATGAGTCAAATCCCAAGATTCAATCTACAACTCAAGAAACTCACTATCTGAGGATGACAACATAGGAAATAGACTCTAGCGCGATGCACTAGTGTCTCAGTGGGGTGTTGGCGTCCATACAAATAGAAAGATTAAATTGGAGACATAAACGGTTGGAAACTTACTAACAGATTGACCAATGAGGTTTTATGCTATGACAAAGATGGAAAATATAGAAATAACAACACAACAACAAGAATACTTTAAGAATATTAAGCTAGAATTCGACAAGAGAAAGGTTGTACAAATGGACCTTCAAACTTACGAGTTGAGGTCTTTAAGAACTTCACTTGATGAACAACCTACACATAGAAGAATGAGAAAATGTTGGGGCTGCATTTAGAGGACTGCCTCAGTTAGTCCCTTGCTTTGGTGTTTCCACCTCCACTGACAACCAAATAGCAACGATTGTAGAAAGATGATAAAGAATCTTTTAGAATGGAAATAACAAGCAATAAGAAAACACAATACACTACTATGCAAGTAGATGATGCAAAGAAAAGTGATAGTGAATGGATATCACTTTTCTAACTAGATGCTCTCAAGACACGTAGAGGAATATGTGAGCTCACAAGCTCACCAAAGGCAACATTGCTGCAAAAATGAAGAAGAGGAGCCAACAAACAATAGCTTGCAACTACAATGGAGTTCGAACATCAGAGTGAAGGAGCTGAAAGTGAGCGTGTATAGTCTAGAATGATCAAGATATTGAAGAACCTAGAGTATTGATTTCCCCAATGTTAATCTTATCCCTTGACAAAAGTTCTAGAATTTCCTTAGTTTCACTGATAATAGTGTCAGTTTCACCAATCATGAGTTTATTTATTCTTGTTTTTCTCTTAAATTCCCTTTCTTTTCAAGGAATAAATCCATTTCTTCAATTGTCATTTCCATGCACAAATCGGCTAGGACTCTCTTCCTCATTTTTTCTTCTTCTGATAAGGCACTGACCTCCTAGACTCCAAAGCATTATATAAACTTCTGTGTGGAAAACCAGACATGATTTCAACAAGAGCTTTACTAAAAACATTCATATGCTTTATTGTTGCTTCTTCAAGAATTCTTCTTACCGATTCATCAAAGATCTCATACCAATCACATAGTGGCTTGATATTTCCATCTTTTACCAATGCATTCTCAACTTCCTCAATAGACATATGGGCTTGTCAATTTTGGCCTTTTTCTTTGCTTCTTCTCCTTTGCGGGAAAGATTTTCTTTTATTCATTTGACAACCTATGTACTAGTAGCCTTTATCTCCCTTACTACTTCTAAATCAGTTTCTTCCTCTTCATCTATAGACACAACTTTGTAATATTTTGTGCTTTTATTCTTCTTTATTTTCTTGGAAGCCTTGGTTTGATTTAATTGAGCTGTAGAGGAACTTCTAATGTGAGCAGGAGATGTTCTCGAACCAACTGATTATGCCTTTTATTTCTTCTTAGTTGCTTCAACTTCATCTCTTTTCCTTCTCACTTCTTTTAGTTTATGCATAGGGATTCCAATACTCTCTGCAAGAGCTTCTGTCTCTTTTCTTACCCTTCTAACTATCATGGGCTATTTCAATTCTGAAGAAACCTGCAAGCTTTTCTTTACATAAGTACCAAACCTTTCTTCTCCCTGATCAAGTGGCGAATTTAGCAAGTGTTTTGCATACATCCTCATAATGTTCTCATATACTTCATAACCCATAGGTATGATCCAAAATGTTCTAGGCTCATAAGCTTCCATATGGCACTAGTCAATCTCTACCATGAAGCAAATAGTATCTTTGTACTGTTCCACTATTGTGGTAGGAATTCTTTCTTTGGCATGCATCAAATTCTGAAAACTTTTAAAGTATCCCCAAAGGATTGTATTGTGGGTCTGTTAATCACCCAGTCCACATAGCATATTCCATATCTGAATAGCTACCAGCATATCATTACACCATTGAACTTTACCAACTCCTGGTACCTCATCCAAGAAGTAGAAAAACAAACATATTAGCAAGTTACCGTATTTGAATGTGTTCTTATAATTTTTTATTTTTCCAAAATTCTCTAATAACTGGATTTTGAGCAATTCACATAAATCATAGTCTACATTTTGTTTGACCATTTCATATGTTGCATAGATAGTTGTGTCGGTTACTGAATTCTCCCAGCTTAAGTGATAAATATTATAGCTGATAACCATTGATGAAAATTTTACATCTACTATGGCAATATCATTTATTGTCATTTCTCTTATGTCCCATTGTGAGCCTGTCACTTCAGTAACCTTATCATTCTTCACAGACTTCAAAACTGGAAATCTACTGGTGGAATTTAGTCCTGTGACTACACATATAGCTTCTTTTGTAATTTTAAATGGCACATCCAACCACATGAATTCATCATGGACACGACACAACATATATCAAACCCATTCATCTTCCTCAAACACAGGGAATTTCACAAATTGTGCAAATTTCTTATCTTCTAGGGTTTTAAATTCTGGTTTCACAATATAATATTCTTGGATTATATGATGAGAGTACAAATCCAACAAATGAGAGGTTCCCAAATCTTCAATTTTTACATGAACATAAGCCCTAATATCCTCAATATGTAGGATTGACACCGATGAAAATGCACCTAAGGGCTTTGTATCTATGGACTTATATGGATGCCATTTGAACTTTGGACATGGCCTATCCTTAACTTTGACTATTAGAGGAGTAGACATGATTGCAATCACACAAATTTATAGGTTTTCAATAAATACCTTTCAGGGACGAAAACAAAATTTGATTGCAAATTCTCCTTTATGCTTGAGTCTCTCCACAAATTTGTAATGATCACTTCAGAGCTCTCCAAACCAATTTTTGACAAATTAAATATGACAAATGAGGGTTGAATTCGTTCCTTTTATTGTCCACATACCTAACTCCTATATTTTGCAATAAATTCCCTTGCCCTAACTCATTTGGTTTCCTTCCTTTCAGGCACCGAGATAGATGACTCTTATGCGGATCTCCAAAATTCTTATAACTAGTCAAACAACATCTAAAAAGTATCAACTCTCCTACTGGACATATCCAGATTCCAATGTCATTCACCTGCAAGAGGGGGTTTAAGAGTTTTTCTTAATAGCTCCCCCTATGCTAGAAACCTAAAATTAATTCCCTGAGGAATTACTAGAAGTTGCTTCTGGTGCAGGTTCATTTCCTTCTATAGAGACATTCTTCTTCACCCATTTCTTCTGCATTTACTTCTTGATCTCATCAGTAGTCACTTTTCCTTTTCCTTTAACATCCTGTTGCATGTTCTATTTTACCAGACCTCTTATGTTCCAACAGAATCTAGCAATGTGGCCAAATTTGTCGTAGTTGTGGCACACAACATTTCTCTGTCCAGGCCAACTGTTCCATTGACTTTGTCTTGATCTGCATTGGTTAGCAATATGTCCAAATCTATTGCATGCATAGCATCTGACATCTCTATGTAATTTTTTCATTACAATTTTGCATTCACTTGACTTATGACCATACTTATAGCAATTAAAACACTGACCTAAGAATGATGGTCTACTTGTATTCATTCTACTCCTACACTGAGAAGCCATATGACCAAATTTTTTGCAAACATAACAATAGCCATTAAATCTTTGAGCATTTGGTTGCCTTACTAGATCTCTTCTAGCTCCTTTCATTTGACTTCTTTGTCCAAATCTTCCTTTTCTAGAATTCCTTTGTCCAGAGTTCCTTTGTCCAGATCTAAAACTTTCTCCTTCTTCACATCCAAGACCTCGTTTGTCACCATCAGTCCTCTATCCTTTGATTAGTTCATCAAGTTTGGCTAAGCTTTCTTTGAATTTTTCCTTATACTCATTTGTAGTGGCAAGTTCATCTCTGAGATCATCAAGCTACTTTTCAAGGACTTCTTCATTGTTCTTGGATTGATTCAATTCATTATCTAGTTAGTTGCATTGTTTGGTCTTTTCTTTCAAAGACTATGCAAGCTTTTCTTCATTATTCTTCCTGTCCTCAATCTCCTTAGTCATTTTCATCATGATAGATTTCATCTCTCACTTCAAGGCAGCATTCTCTTTGGAAAACTTTTTACATTCTTTTGATTTCTCTTTCAGAGCCATATTGAGTTGTTCATCTTCCATGTTTTTTTTCTTTTGTTTGAGCTGACCACATAATTCCTTTCTTTTCTCCCTTGATTCATTGATCTTGTCTTTTAGTGACTAAATGAACTTTTTTGCATTCTCAAGATTTTCTTGTAGTTCCCGGATCTCAGATTTTATCTAGTCAAGATCATCTAGGGCTACCATAATTTATTGTTGAAGACTACTTGTATCCATTGAGAAACACTTTCCAGGATCTCCTCAAGCTCTAAGACTTCTTTCGAGGAACAAGATCTGATACCAATTGTTGGAAACAAGCAACACTAAGAGGGAGGGTGAATTGGTGTTGTGCAAAAATTCAACTTAATTATTTTGTCATTTAACTTAATCATTCAACAAAAGAAACATGCATCATCAAAAAGAAAGTAATCACAACACCATAACACCAAAAATTTTACGTGGAAACCCTGTTAGGGGAAAAATCATGGTGGATGGCCAATCCATAATATAATATGAGTATACCCAAAATGAAAAGTACAAAATGGGAATGCACTTGCATTTAGGGTCACTACATAGAGCTCACTACTCAAAAAGGATGGGCTCACTTCCCTACAATGATTTGGAATAGATCCAAAAGAATGAACTCATGAAATAGCATCAATAATGCCTGATTACAATTCCAATTAAGCTCTATAGATAATCTCCTGTCCTTCTGACCGATTCAACAATTGTGCTCTGCTCTGCATAAATCGTACTACAAAAATCTTAATGCATAAGTGAAACTGTGCATAATTGCCTAATTGTTGTTCCTAATGATCACAACACACCACCACACTTCCTTTCCCATGTCTCAAATGATATATTGAATCTCTTATATATATTTTCATCTAGAAATCAAGTCGCTATAGGTTGGCCTTAATAAAATTTGGAAATATTATCAACTGTTAGCCCAAATCATGAACAATTTTGATGTGCACCCAAACAAGTCAACTAGACTATAGCTGGTACCCATAATTAAATATTTGAACATAAAAACATTTTAAATAATTTCACTTTACACATTCACTGAGTCAACTACAACGAGCAAGTAGACATAAAACATCCTACCGAACCTCGAAGCTCGTACTACAACTAATGCAACACAACAAAATTTAGTAATAAAATAATATACTTGCTCAACAAGAAATCCCAAGGGTCCACAACTCAAAATTATGATCTGGTGAAGTAGACAAATTAACTAACTAACCGGATACCCTATTCTTCAAGTGTTTTGTCGATAATACACAGTATTTCATGCTATTTACTAATATGACTAGATACTAATCTACAGACCATGGAAATGACTTTAGTTGCTAGCAATGACAACACTAGAAGCCATATGCCAATAAACCTAATTGTGGGGGACTGGTTACCCTTTAACCATGAATGGCATAAGATGTTTTACTATGACCGGCAACGAGCAACAAGAAGTCAACAACAAAATAGAATGTTGTAGCATTTAGAGCCAAGAGTTTCTTAAGGAAGGATTCCAAGTTAATACAATAACCCTTCAATAGTGATGACAAGAAGAACCCTAAGCCCCCAGATATCAGCCCAATATTCCAAATGTAACAAGGATTTGAGATGGAACATAAGAAATTTTGTAGGTTCCATCAATGGCTCTAGTTGGGGACATCTGTTTCTCCATAACAGAACAAGAATCCAAAATCTCAGGTGAAGTAGACCAAGAACATAAGACAAAAAACCAAGGACAAAGCAAGAGAACCAAAATTAAACCAAACAACATATGTATAATATTTACATAAGTTATAGGGCCAGACCAGTCTTAGAACTTGTATTTACCTCTATCAAAAACCTTGTTTTTTACCGTTTGCACCATGCCTAAGCTAAAAACATTATCATGAATGGTCCACCAACTGATCATGTCACAACTACTGTGTTCAACCATTATAGACATGTGCCTGATATTACACTTATTCCTATCATTCATGTCCCTTTTTTCATTGTAATCAAGCGTTAACTAGAATATATGATTAGTGTAGCACTCCACCTGATTCAACTTATCATTATATTTCACCAAATGCTCACTTAATTGTTCTTGGAAAGTGAAACATTCATATTCCATTTAACTGATATCAGATTCATTAAAATTAGCATCACACCCATATTGTGCAATAAACAAGAAACACTGATAGATATGATCCTTTTCAAGCTGGTGTTCATATTCATCAAAACTATATGAATCAATTATGGTTCCCAATGCTTCATTTTCTTGAAAAATCAATTTCTCATAATCCAGGGCACTTTCACTTTTACTTAAAGAAAAATCCTTCTTACAAAGGGCATCATTCATATCATTCCAAATATTAGAAATGATTTTTATTTCAGAACCAATATCATAATTTTATTCTTCTTCTCAGTCATCATCTTTCAATTGGAAACAATTTTTTTCAAAAGATGGATCAACTAGCTCAGAATTGATATGATCATAAGTAAGGTATTTAACTGTATTTTCAAATGATACGTCTACTAATTCATGATGACAATTTGAACATAACTTTTGTTCTTCTAAGTAGACTTTTTCATTTCCTTCCTCAACAAAACTTTGGTCACGAAGAACCATGTCTATCTCTGTCATAGAATCTACACATCCTA
>VDFB02125501.1:0-46562 GCA_007258455.2 Sequoia sempervirens | reverse complement strand
GAATTTGTGAAAGGGGTGCAAATTCGCTCCTATACAGGATGATATTGAGACTTATGTTTCCTATATTGTGACTCTTCTTCTTGTGTGGACAATCAGTACATTGATACCCCATCAACAACACCTATTGCTAATTCAAATTCTAGAGATGCTTCTTCAAGAGCCTCTAGTGATTTATTGCAACAAGGTCATTTATGTCTTTTGGATTTAGTCCATTGGGGCCAATTTATACCAGACATCTCTTGTTTGTTGGTAGGGTCCCTCATTTCGGATCTAGATTGTTGGCATTTCAATTCACACCTCTAGAGTGTGGATTGGAAACAGACAGCTATGCACAGTTAGATTACTCTTTGAATTAGGAGGGGAAGCTCCCTCTTTACTGATTATGCGTAAAAAGAAAATACTAAACTAATTGCTTATCTTTTTATCTGAGCTGAGAGCACAAGGTTATAAAACTCTTTGCGTTGTAGCTGAGGTTTTCTCTGGTTTTGTAACTTCAACTACATCTAGGCCTAAACTAATGACACTTCTAACTTCTCAAGTAAATTCAATGCAAGAGATGTTAGAATTAAATAGGCAATGGTTGGTAAACACAAAGCTTAGATAAACTTGTTTGCAAAACACATCCGAAGACTCATTGTACTTTCAGATATAAGCTGAAATAAAGTTCATGAAAGAAAAACATAAAACAAATAACACCAAAAGATTTTGAGACTTTGGATCAAAGCAAGGTAGGCGTAAGATTTATTTCCTCAAAGCTTTCCAACAACAATTACATGTTTGGGACAGCTAATTGTAGCAAGAAGACAAGCATACAATTTATGATCAAACCAAATTACACTGAACAAAGTGAACAAATATTGAATAGCAAACTTGCAGGCACTAAGGCTCAACAATTTTGTTATAGCAATAATGGTTGAATATATATTGAATAACAAAGAAGCAGGCACTAAGGCTTAGTGTTTTGTTATCACAAGCACGGTTAAGAAAATAATGAGCAAGGTTGCTCTTATTTATACTCAAACACAAGAATAGGGAACCCTAAAATCTCCTTGTGTTAACAATCAGTCTTGCCAACATGCAAGATTTATTCTTGTCTAAACAAAGATAACTAATAGTTAATTGGAATGACAACATTAGTTAACTGATCTAAAACTAAAGAAAGCTCCAACTGTACAATAGATATCTCCAAAGATAGATATGCATGAAAAGAGGACGGTTAATTAAACTCAAAAAAGGCCTTAAGTTAACTGTTGTCATCACTTAAGTTCTATTCCTAGAAATATCTGCACGCTTGAACTAGTAGTTCATTGATTGGTAACTTTGGCAGCTCTTTAACTAGAGTGATGACCTATGTTTCTTCTGCAGGTTTATGCTTTTGACACTTTTCTTGATTTTTCTCAATGTAAGAGTATTGCATGATGAAACCGTGAAGTTTGACTATGAACATGGATATGTTCGGACAAGTTACGCACAAAAGCTTAAAATAGCTTTGCTGAAAGGCATAAAATGGCAAATTTGTGGATAAAAATTTGAGATATGGGTTTTGTAAGGAACCTCATTCTAAATAGACCCAGATTGTCTGTTTTTTGAAAAATAGACTTTTTCAAGAACATGTAAGAACCCCTCAAAGGTAGAAGCTACAAAGCAATTTTTTCCCAGAAAAATCTGAGATATGGGTTTTGTCGGTGCTCGTGTGCTGAGACCTAGATTATCCGTTTTTTCAAAAAACTAATTTTTTCACAAACATGCAAGAAGCCCTAAAAAATGGAAGCAATGAGAATTTTTTTGGAAAAAATTTGGGACGTGGGTTTTGTGGCCAATTTTGTGCTAAATAGACCCAGATTCCCAGATTATTGAGAAAGATGATTTTTCTAAAATCCCTAAAAAATAGGGCTGAAAGCTTCCACAAAAAGTGACCAATCTTCAAGAGAAATGCCAAATAGAGGGACCCAACTTGATGAAATTCAGAAAAGAAAACCTCCTATCTCTGAAAATGGATGCCCTGGAAAAATGGATCATGGAAAAGTGTTCTTTTGTGCAACCTGAACTCCAGACTACGAAGAACTCTGAAACCCCCCTTCATTTGATCCTTCAAATGCTATTGAGAAGAAAATTCTGTGTTTGCTCCTTGAAGTCAACTTGCAAAATAATGAAGAATAGACGCCCAAATGCTTCTAAAGTAAAGTTTGGAGGTGAAAGAAGCAGTTAGCTCGTGAAAACCCTAAATTTAGGAGTCATCATGTGAAAATATCTGTCAACTCGAAGAGTCCCTAGAAAATAGTGTGGTCAAAGCATGAAGACGTCTTTCAAAAATTTCTAACTCAAGTTGACTTGGACGCCTCCTTGAGATAAGGCGTCCAACTTTGCAATGTTAGAACATTTTTCAAAATTTTCAACTTTTCCTTGATGAAATGCTTCCGTTTGATCTTCAATTTCGGATGTCTGATAGGTCGTGTGGACTGGCTAATGGATTCACTGTGGAGTGTGATCAAATCTGAGAAGATCGTTTTGGAAGCTGTGAAACTTGAACACTGCATTTGATGGCTCAAAAAGTTGGGTGCCCCTGGCTAGCAGGGGCACTTTTCTGCTCTGGACTTGGCCATTTTTGAGTTTCTTGATTTTCTTTGACTTTCAGCATTTCCCGTCTGATCTTTGTTTTCAGGCGTTTTACATATCCCGTGAACTAGATGTTGGACTCGTTGGAAAGCCTGTAGAATTTTGAAGAGGATGACCTATTTTGCAAAACCTAAGAGTTGTTTTTGAGGGCTCAAAACCCTAGGCGCTCCTGGCTAGATGGGGTGCCCATGTGTGGCATTTTCATGATTTTTGATTTTCACTTTATTGCAACATTCCTGTTCGATCCAAGATTTTGCCCATTTGATAGATCTTGAGAACTTGCCAATGGATTCATCGCAAAGTTGGATCAAATCTAAGGTGAACCCCCAGGATTGCAAACTCTAAGAAGTGATTTTGGGCCCTTGAAATCTTGGGCGCCCCTGGCTAGCAGGGGCGCTTTTCCTTCAGAAACTTGATGATTTTCAAATTCTCCTTCGTCTTTTTGGTGTTCGATCTTCGATTGTTGGCGTTTGACAGGTCCTCTGAGCTAGCTGATGAATTCACTGTAGAGTTGGATAAAATCTGAGATGGAGCTCTTGGAGGTGGCAAACCCTAAAAATGACTTTTGACTGTCTGAATCTTTGGGCACCCCTGGCCTGCAGATGCATTTTTCTTTGCTAGACTCAACCTTTTTTTCAAGATTTTCAACTTATGTTTTCCTTTTGTTCACCGTTCGTCCTTCCGCCGATCGCGCTTGATGTCCACACGCAACACCAACATTAGCCATTCACGTGTTTGTCGACTGCATCAGTCATCGTTGCGCGTGTGTTGTCTGCATTCACTGTTGCGCATCTTTGATCTGTGAAAATTGAAAAATTGCCCAAGGCATTGACTGCCAGGCGCCTCCCTCAAAATAAGGCGTCCAGCCTTTCCAGACTTAGTTTATTTTTCACAATTTTCAACTTTTCGAAACCCCTTCCTCTGTTCACCATTTTTCAAGCATCTTTCGCCATGGATTGATTTGTGCAGTGTTTAAGACTTAGATTTTGACACCTGGTATTTGGCCATCCTCCATTGATGACCTTGGAGGTCCTAACTTTTCTTCTGAAAAAGAGAAATAGACCCACTAGAGGAAAACTAGTTTTTTGATGATTTTGATTGGACCAGTGAGATCATGACGAAGAATCAACCAATCAAAATCAATTTTAGCCATTTCTGCAAAGATTCTATTTTTAGGGGTTTTCCTAAAAATAGGGCCTTAAACCCTAAATCTTTTTTGAAAAATTTTGCGAGCATCTTCTTGACAACAAACCCAAAAAAACCCTATGGGCCATTTATTTTTCAAAAAATTCTAAAAATAGAAAATTGCCATTTTTAGAAAGTTTGACCTTTTTTGACTTTTGACAACAATTTTACAAGATTTTGACCATTTTTTCCAAAATGCCTTAATGAAGCAAAAATTTTAATTTTGGGTACAACATAGATCACATTATTGAGGACATACATCTTCTCTTTGAGGACAATTCTTTGGTCCTTGCATCTGTTGCTGCTACACAGTTCAGTGTTGCTTGTATCATCTTGCATGGTTCCAACATCCTTGGAAAGCGTCCCTAGGCACTTAAAGTGAATTGGGAAAATATTTTGAATATTAATTTTCACCATTGTTTGTAATATATTCATAAGGGGTGATGGCTTCCACTAGCAATGGTAAAGGTGACTTGTGGACATAAATATTTAATATTGTTTCTCACATGTGGATGCTTAAAATGGGATAATAAAAGATAAGGAAAAGAGTAAATGAGTAATTGTTGGTATTCTCCAAGTGGGAGCTTTGAAAGAGGCAATAGGAGTCGATCATTATTGCATTTAACATAATGTTTATTTTCCAAGTTTGGCTGCTCAAGTTGGAGGGAAAGTATTGGAGCCACAACTAGTGTCCTTGTCCATTCTGAGGGGGTATTCCAAGGGTTGGGGATGTTTGGAATGAAGAGCCATCTTTGAGCGTCATGTTTGGTGCATTAGATCTCTTCACACATCTATAAAATCAACTCTTTGGATGTAGAAACTACGGGCAACAATTGAATGTAGAGTTTCATTGCAGGAACAAAGACAAGTTGAGGCATAAAGAGGTTGTTCACTAGTGCACAGGTGCTGAAATGGTGGAGGCAAAGAGGAGAATGGAAGTGAATTTATTGTAATCTCATTTATTTGCAGATAATGCATACTTGGCCTCTCCTCTTGGTAAAGTTTTTCCCGCAAGGGTTTCTCTATGTAAATCCTATGTTATGTGATGCTCTTGTGTTGCTGATTTGTGCCTCATTGCTGCTATGTTATGGTGATATTATTCTTTACATATTTTTTATTATAAGTTCACATAAGGTAGTGTTTATAAGCATGTTATGTTGGCTGATTTTGGCATAAAAGAAAAGATGTATTTAATCATGGTAATTCCATACTAAGGCAACTTAATTTTCAGATTTTCATGTTGTTGTAGTTCAAACCTTATATCTCATCCATTGAATTCATATTTAGATAGAGATTGAATTTTCCAACAATTGTTATTAGAACTTGTTTATTTCTCATTAGGAACAAGTCATTATTTTGCTTTGAGGCCTTGCCATGATTATTGTGCAATATGTAACTGTTTCTTGAGTCTGCAACCATAGAAGCAGTTGATATATTTCAAGTAAATTCATATGAATAATTAAATGTCCATAGGATTGAGAGTTACCAAGGTCTCACATAGGATTTTCAATTGCAGAGTCAATCTCATTGTCACCCAGTTTGTCAATTTCTGCCCCTACTTAAGGATTCATTGAACCAGTCTCTCACATTTGAATTTTAGTTATTATGTTAAATGAGCATTTCTAGTTACATTTTTTTGTTATGTATATTAATATGTATAATTTTACTTTATTTATAATTATCTTTCTAGTTATATTTTTAAAATTTCATATATTATACATAGATCAGTTTTGGATTTATATATGACATGTTTGTTTTTACGATAAAAATAAAATAAATTGAATTTTGAAATGGCAAGTAATTATTTTACTTGTTTAATATTTTTGGAAATTTGAAAAATGATATAATTTAAGGTGGTGAATTGGCAAGGTTCAGTTTATCACCAAGTTTGTTCATGAGGTTGAAACCCAAATAATGATCCACATGCCAGAACAAAAGCTGGAGACATCATTATATGTTCCTTAGTTTTCACATGACTTCAGCCTGTGCTGATCTTGCACCAGTTGTAATGACCAGCATAATAAATCTTGCAACAGTAACTAAGTTTCAGTATGGTTCAAAATCATTCCCTGACAAGTCGTAATTTATTAAATTCTGTATCCTGAATTATTTTACATGGTATTTGACTCATAAATGCATTATTACAATAATCTGGTTCCCTTAGTATTATTAAATAATAAAATATTCAATGGCTAATTAAATAACATAGACATCCTCTAACTATGATCATCCTGCTACATGCAGTTTCCTGTTTGGTTATAAGCTATTACCTGACATCCAAGTTATTGGGAATTTGGGACAAACTTGTTTGAGATAAATTATTTTGATGATGAATGTCAAAGAAGAAAATTGTTTTAATTATGATATTATTTTCGGGTCATTGATTTCCTATACTCTCTTAGTGTAGATATCTTTAGTGTTGTGCGATGTTAGTTTGTGGGTATAACTTATGGTCTTATATAGCTAAACTAGTCCATGCAACCAACTTGGCTATGGATCAATTTCAGAGATGGATTTTAATGAAGGATATATTTAGAAAGTTTTGCTAGATGCACTATTTTGTTAGTATGTTTTAGGAATGTTGTTTGTTCTTTACAAAAAGATTAATTTATTTGTATCATATTAGAAAAAAAAAAGAGCATACTCTTTGCACAAAGCATATTCTTCTTGTATTTTATGGAGAAGATTTACTAAATTCAGATTTGCAACCTGAAGGTTGAAAGGTATAGGTTTTGAATTTTCATTGATTAAATTGTCTGCAAACTACAAGTGACAATCATATGAATTTTTATGTTGTAGGTGTTTCCTGGAGCAGATATTGTGGGTGTTGATCTTTCCCCATACTTCTTGTCCGTGGGGAATTTTTGCTTGAAGGAGAAGTCAAATGTATGCGCATATTTCATCCTCTGTTGTCTAAATTTATTTGGATATTATTCTCTGGTGTTTATCAAGAGATATTTATGCATACCAATATTATAACTCTATTGTTTGTAGATAGAAATTAGAATTAGGCATCCATTAAATTTATGTACTCTGCTTAAGTTTTGAACTTTTTTCATGGCACAATACAATCTGTAATATCTACGATGTACGTAGTATTTGCTAAGTGCTTCTGGGTCTAACTGCACATTATGTTTAATAATGGATCTCTTTGCTGAACCCATCATTAGGGAAAAAAGGTCACTAGACAATGTTTTCGGCTCACTCTTAGATCCATTTTGAATTGTTGTGCATTCATTTCAGTTTTAGTTTTAATACTTGCATATACAAATATCTCATTAAAAAAGGACTAATTAACTTGTCTGAATGGTGATAAGTCCAATGCGACACACAAGCAGTCAGTGAATTCCCTGCATTGCCAATTCATTTTCTTTTAGTTGATTACTTGGGTTCGGTAAATACTTCTCCTATCCCATTTTATGTTGATGAGCTAACTGTTAGTTTAAATATGCTTCTAGATTAAGAGTCGTGGTTTTAAGGAATGCACTTCCAAAACACAAAAATAAATTTTTAAAGCCTCAAGTTTGTGGGCATTTTCTCTTTTAGTCAATTTTCTAATTTTTCTTGAGATTTTCCAGTTTCTTGGCAATGCCTTCTTTGTCCATTTCATTATTTTTAGTGAAAACCCTATTAAAATATTTTGCCTTTATTTGTTTCCGTTACTTTTGAACCATCTAATTGTGCTTGTGGGCTTTTCTCACATTAGTTGCGCTTTGTCTAGAATTATGTGGGTTGATTCTCACTGCCTGAAGTAAACCCTTATGTTGTATGCTTCTTTTGCTATGCGAAACCTTTTTATTCCTTGAATTACAATTGGAACTTTTAGTAAAGAAATGTTTGCTTCTGGCTCAAAATGGAGAGTTATCATGAGATAATGCAGTAATTTCAGAATTTGTAGCCACAGATATTGTGGCCGTAAATTTCCCCCAAACATAAATTGCAGCTCCTTTCTCTCATTAATAAGTGGCCACCTTTATCGTGTTCCTTTTTTTTTAAGAAATTTTGGTGGGAACTTGGGAAGTGTATCTAGTTTGTCTATAATTTATAAATTGCATTTAAGGTGGTCGCTCATCTACCAAAAATTTTAAAAACCCTATTCATCTTATTTATTCCTTTTTGAAACAGGATGGTTACTTGCCAATACAGTTTTTGCATGCAATGATTGAAGATACAGGTCTTCCAAGTCATTCCTTTGACTTAGTCTCACTTTCCTCAGTATGTCATGAATTGCCAAGGTCTGTCACTGAGCAGGTAAATATCCTCAAAGCTCACGTGTATTTTCCTGCAAGAGATAGTTTTAATTTTTAGTGGAGTTGCAGACATTCCTGGTGCCACAGTTGCTTGTAATAGAGTTTATGTAATACAGTAACTTCCATTTTCTTTGTGTATTGCATGCTATATTGTTGTTAATACTGTAACTTGGTTTATTTTTGTCAGGTCATAGATGAAGCAAATCGGCTTTTGAAGTTTGGTGGAGCCCTTTGTATTATGGAAATGAATCCACATTCTCTTCTAGTTCAGAAGATGGTCAACAATGTCTTTGCCTTCACTGCGGTAATTTATTCATAAAATGACAATAATAATTTGGAACTCTGCACTGAGATTTGTCTTGGAATTTCTTTTCAAGATGGCAAGGCATACATACTGTTAGCTTGTTGTTCATAGCTTAGAGACATTTTAGTAGCCTTGTCATACTGACTTTGGATTTTTGTTTTCTTTGCAGTTTAAAGCAACAGAGCCATATTTTGATGACTATAGAACATTTTCCATTGAGAAAGCAATTGAAGAGAGAGGGTTCACTTTCCCGTTTCAGGCAGACAACTCCCCACGGCATAGAACTATTGTTGCCCACAAAAGATAAATCAAGTTTAATGTACATGGTCATATCTTAAAAATAATGCTAATTTTTTATCAGAATGATATAAGCTGGAAATAATGTGTGTTCTTTGACTTGCTGTAGTACATCAATGTCATTGAAACTTCTGTATGCAAAATTCTTGGAAACGGTTGGTTCAGCCCACAATTTAATTAGTATATGTTTCTAACAGTCTTGAGTGTTTTTTGTTTTTTGATAAAGCATAAAGTTTATATTGAGAGAACATAGCCCATCTTTGTCACAATACTGTACATAGTTGTCCTACTGGCTATACTATACAGCATATTGTTGAAATATAAAAGAAAAAGATTGAGAAAATTTAGTGCTTTATATCTAAGGCAGTAGTCTCTCTATCTAGGACAGCATATGAGATGTCATGTCCCATTCTGTTGAGTAGTCGGAAGTGTTCCTTTTACCCTATTTATTTTTTTTCGGTGGCTAATTTCGGGCTGTTTGGGAATAATTTAATTAATTAAATAAAGTTGTCCAATAAAGTAATTTTCCGGATGACTTTATTTTAATTAATTTAACAAGGTGACATGTGATTTAAAAGGACAAATATTATAAAGTCACTTTATAAAAGTGCTTTATTGATTTATTTTAAGGTGGGAATTAAAAAGTACCTTCGGGATTGTTATATGGGGATAATATAAAAGGTGAATTGGAAGTGCATTTGAATATGTTTGATTCTATTTTCTTTGTGAAAACTTGAAGCTTTTAGTGAGAGCAAACCCTAGGATGAAAACCCTAAGGGAATTGGTTTTGATGGTGAGTGTCTACCCTAGCTGATTTGTAGGTGGAATCACACAAGTTTCACACGTGTCGAACGATTGAAGATTAAATCATTCTCCAATTTCTATTGGTGAAAAAAAGCAAAAATTAATGTGTTATGTGTGGAAAGTCAAATTGGACATAGATTATGTGTGGTGTGTACTATGAAGAAAATAAATTAAAATAATATATTTTAGTTGCTGAGGTTGACCCACCCACATGTAGCAAGAAAGACTTTGTGAAGCAAGGGTTGAAGTGGAGAATGCTATGGCTAATGAATGATGCCACTCAAATGCAAGTATAGTAACAAATCAATTACAATTCATTACAAGGCAAGCACTTCAAACTATCGTACTAGTTATAGTAGTGGATTTATTACAAAGTATTCTTGAGCTTCAAAATGCTATTGTATTAGGGAACAATGAGATGGCACATTCTACAACCCATTTGGAATATGGTGAGAATGTAGATCCAATAATCGAACCTCTATTGTCATGCGACCAAGTGATCAATCTAATGTTACTAATAGTTAGCATGACAAAGAAACCAACGATGGTGAATATAGAGATCCTTGGAAGGAATCTCGCCAATACAATTATTGATGGTGGGTCTAGTGTGAATGTGCTTCCAAAAGACACTTGGAGTAGTTTGGGCAAGCTGACCATTTGGCCTCCAACTTTTCAATTGGTGGATGCAAATCAAAAAGGTATTAAGGTACTTGGAGTTTTAATGGGCCAAAAGGTAATCACTAGGACCCAAGCATTTTTGTTGAATTTTGTGGTCATTTCATTACGAAAGAAAGCATACAATGCATTGTTGGGTTGAGGTTGGTTGGTAGCAACCAAAGCCTATCACAATTGGAAAAAGAATACAATATCCATTGAGAACAAGGGTTGGAAGTATATAATTGATTTCAAGAACCAAGTAGTCAATGAGAAAGTAGCTTCCTCAGAGTCATTGAATTTGGATTCTAAATGAGAATGGATAGAGAAGTAGGATTAGGGTCCAATGGAACCAAATGACAAAGGGATTTTGGAATTATAGTCATGTTAGAAGATGAAACAAATTCTCTTCATGGGCTATTTCACTGGCAAATGGAGGACTATGAGGTATTTCTGCTGAACTATAATTTTATTGAAGCTATAGAGATAAAAAAAAAGTTGAACAGTTTATGTATGTTAGATGCAATACAAGGTTTGCAAAAGATAACACTTTTAGTTCTAGTAGAGGTACTCGACTTTATCAAAGATCACAAAATTAATGAATGTATGTCTCAGAGTACTAATAGGAAATTTTTTAAATTGGAGTGTATGGATACTTGTTGTGAAGTCAAATAATCTTTACAACAAAATTATGACAAAAGGAAAAATATCAGAAAAATTATTTTTGCAATCAAAGTGCAAAAGACCAGGTGGGCCCCACATGAGAACAAAAAGTAATGAAAAATTAAAAAAAAAGAAGAGTATGGTCTTCCTTATTAAAGAGTCATATGGTTGTCATTCATTTCCACATGTTTCCCTCCTTTGCACATTGTATGACCCTCAATTTATTTGCATGTCATACGGTCCTCATCTTCTCTGCATGTCATACAACTCCCATCTTTACAAGTTGTATGATCCATATATTCCTTGCCAGCCATATGATTCATACTTACTTTGCTAGCCGTATAACCTCCTTGTCTTGTCTTCACTATACACTTGAGCATTGCATCGTATATTTCAAACTCAATGCTTGGTTCTCACTATACTTGTACAAACCACCATGTTTCTCCCATATGTCGTATGCTTTATGCCCTTGCTCTATTTTTTTTGTACATCGTACGTTGTATGCTTTCTTGTCATTACCTATACCACCTTTCTCTCGTTGTACAATCTATGGCTTCATCGTCGTACTATAATCTTGTCCAAACCACTATATGACTTATGCCTTAATACTATTGTATGATCACTTTGTGTAAATTTTCTTCATCATATGCATCACTTTCGATGACAAACCCCTGGTGTCGTGTGGGGCCTATTCATTAGATCACTTCTAGCCTACCCCTATTGGTCCACTTCCTCCAAGGACGGACCTATTGTATCGCACTTACGTAAAATACAAGAATGGGGGCATACTGCCTAAAGTGACCTATCCTCCTCCTTATGCTATTTCGGTAAAGGCTTGCATGATAGCACATCAGACCACCTCTGCCTCTTGAAAGGAGAAGGAGAAGTCCACTCAAGAGCCTTCTTCTTCTTCCTCTGCAGTTCCACTTGCTTTTGCCTCCCGTTCTGTTGCAGCGCCTTCGATTTCTGCTCCCTTGCATCTTTTGGGAAGTTTGATAGTGCCCGCTTAGTGAAAGGCCAAGTGTCAGGTATTCGACCTTCCTGTCTTCCCCACGATGCCTCGACCTGTCTTATATGGTAAGAGGAAGGATCCCTGTGGAGTTGCCTCTACATCTCGGCCTCCATGGCCTCCTACTACTCCTGCCCCTAGGGTAGCAAATGGGAAGAGGCTCGCCATTGAGGCACTTGAGTCTGGTTCTCTGTGGATTGTGGTGTCCATTCCTACGTCTTTTCCCCCTGTTTATGTCCAGGAGTCACTCTCTCTGCTGGAAATAGTTGTGATGGACACTCCGATGATAGAACGGGAGCCTCTTGCTCCTCCTCAAGTTGCATCCTCTAGCTCTCAGAGCCAAAGAAATTGTCTTGCATGTGAGTGTAAGCGTCAGAGGAAGGCCCTGGCAGCTAAGCAGGCTGCTTTGTAGAAGATGGAAGGGGAGCCAACAAATCTTGTTTCAGAGTCTCCTGTTGTGTCCTCCTCTTCTACCCCTTCTGCTTCAGTTCCCATTGCGTCGATCTTGCTTTCGGGCCCCCTGTGAGCATGGATGACGCTCACCCTAAAAGGGAGCAAGTGTTCATCACTCCTTTGATTGAGCCTCCTCTCCTGATGTCCCTTCTGGACATCCTGTCTTTTCCTAAGCCCTTGGATATGCTGAATACCTTGGTGGTGTCCATTGCGGTTTTCTTTGCTTCTTCCTCACCTTTTGCTTCATCTGTGGGGATCTCGCATCCTCTGATGAAGCACAAGTTAGAGGACAAACCTACTTCTAATGGGGGTTAGAAGAAGGGGTTGCCTTCTTCAAAAGTTGAATCTGCTTTGGCTTGTGTTGTCTTAGTGATGGAGGCTGCCCCGATGTCCCCTGAGTTCATCACTGCTCTTGAGTCTTTCAGTGAGGTTGGCAGTGGATCTCAGGAACCTCCTTTGAATTCGCCCTCTTAGTTGACACATGGCACTCCCGTCAAGTGCATTTTCAACTCAGTAGATAATGTCCTGACTTTGTTGACGATTTTTTCAAAATCAATGATGTTTACCTCACAGGAGTTGAGCGAAGAAGACCTTGAGGGACCCTCTTCCTTGGCTATTTTCACAAGAGAGTTAGAGGGTGCTCCCCGTGCCATCCCACCCTTGCAGGCTCATCCGCCTTCCCCTTATAATGATCTAGATTGGGAGAAGGATGACCTCTTGGTTGATGAGGACTAGGAGGGCACCTCTTCTTTATCTATAGGTTAGATTTGTGTGTGTGTTGTGTTTCCCCTATGCTTGTTTTATGTGTTCCTAGAGGACCCTTGTCACCCTTGAAGGTGCTTGGATATAGGAATGTTTTGTATAGTAAACTTCTTCTATTTGTTACATCATTCTTCTCTTTGTTGTGCCTTGATTCTAGACAATTGGGGATGATGCAAAGTGTTGGGGGCATTTAGGCCTCTCTTCCATGTTGACCCAATTTTTAATTTTTATTTTGTTTTCACGTACCTTTCTTCACATGGTTTGATATAGTAGGGGATTGATGACAATTCATATATATTATTATATTATATCTATCTATTTATATCTATGAGCAATTTTGACCCCAAAATATCAGATCCCTCTGTCTCTTGATTTCTTTGTTTTTACTTACAATGTCTTTTTATCTTTCTCTCTTCTTTGCTTGTTTCGTGATGTTGTGGTGCCTATGTGTTGTCCCTCGCATGTGTGACAACATTTCCACAATTACATCCTGTCATGTATCACGAGCCACAACATCACTTTCTTTTCTCTCCTTAGGATGTCACGTGCCTTTGTGTTCAACACACACCATCATAAGGGGGGGCTATCATACTGCTTCGATTTTCAAAGGTGTATTCAATGGCCAACGAATCCCTCTTTGAAAATCCCTTATTTTTCAAAAACTATATTCTTCAACAAGGACCCTTAGTGTAATTTTTCTTTTGTTGCGGATTCATAAATAAAGAATCTGAAAACTTTCCTTTGAGAAGGGGGCACTTTTTTTGATGAAGTCTGAAAACTTGCCCTTGTGAGGGATTATTCTTCCTTTCAAATTCCTTGATGAAAGAAATTTTTCGAAAGGATTCCTTGATACTAAAATTGTTTGCAAAAAATGTCATCTCCTTTCAAACAAAGCGTCCCTTGAGTAGACCCCTTTTCTTTTGAAGGGTTCCTAAGGGACCCCTTTGAAAGTCTCTCCTTCAATTATTGATTGTCTGTGTGTCTGCCTGCATGGAATTTTTCTATCTAACATGTTTTTGTCTATGGATTAACATGTTTCTTTGCAAGATCGAGCACTTGTGAAGTTGCTTTTTAAATCAAGCTTGGAGGACCGAGCACCTTGAGCTTGCCTTACAGGACTGAGCATCTATAAGGGCCTATCACACTCTGAGGAGTCTTTCACATATGGCTTCCCTCAGGACTGAGCACTTGTGAGGCCTCCTCTATAGGACCAAGCACCTATAGGGCCTTTTGTTCACCTTCTATAGGTATGAGGACCTACAATGCATTTTGTTCAACTCTCCTTAGGACCGAGTACATGTGGGGCCATCTCCTCTTCCTGCACTTTTGGGTGTGTTAGATTGCAGTTTTCTTCCTCGACGGTTCAGGTATACATTTCTCAGCTTTCACTCTACTTTACCGTGCATTCGCTGAAACTTATGCTCGCTAAAGTGGGGGAAAAATGTAATGACGTGAATTTGCACCCCTTACAAATTCCACATTTATGCACCTCCTACCTTAGAGAATCAAGTTCGATAATGCAATTCCACATCCTTCATTCGCTTCCCATCCACTTGGCGGTTGTTTTCCGTTTCGGTGGAGGATATTCTGTCGAGGACACTAGCGTAATGCACAGATGTTTGCACGGTGCGTTGTCCTGATAGGATTCCTACCTCTGGAATCTGCAGAGGCATTACAATTCTTCATTGGCGATGAAGAGTAATGTCTCTACTCCCTTGACCAACTTCGAATAGCTCCTTTGCCTCCAATTTCATCTTCAAATGCCTATCTCATTAATTCAAATTGTAATGCCCCGTCTTAATAACCTAAGAATGTTGCAAAAGTGTTATAAAGGTGTAATAATTTTTTTTTTTTTAAAGTATTAATATTAAGTTAATTAATTGCATACATTCGTTAGGCTAAGCGACGTTACACTACTTTGAGTTATCCATAAGTGACTAAAGTATTTCGTATTGCACATATTAAATATTAACACAAAGATAATCATTGCATAACATAACATTGAAATTTCCATTCATAATAATATATTAAAGCACAAACATGTTTTTCCATACATTGCATTTGATATGATATTACAATTCTCATCCATCTTGATGAGGTAGTTCTATAAAAATTACAATTACATTTACAATGATATTCACCTCATAACATTTGAGGGATTTTTTCAATACAAGATTACAATATACAATGAGGAAGTACATAAAAGATCCAAGTGCGAGCTCTCCATCCATGAAGCTCTCCATGCTATGATCACAAACTGGGGACCCAACGGAGTAAGGTGCACGTTCCACCCAACCATGTGGTACCCGTAGGTCCACCCCCCATGCTAGGAGATAGTAATAAGGTTACCTAGACCTAATCTACTAACCCTAGACACTAGTAAAACAATCTAATGGTTACATTGCTTCCAGACTTAGATAATTGAATTCTTTACGAATACAAGATTGACTATTATTCTAGGTGGAGTGTCATCACAATGATGCAAAGGTTACCCTGGTGTTTCTTCCTAGGTTCTGGCCCCCAATCCTTGGGTTACCCTGGTAACCTCTTACGAAATCCGTCCCCTATTGCATACTGTTGCGGAATCGTATGTCTTTTAAAGGAACAAGACACCGATTTTCCATTCCAGGCCTTCTCAGCTTATACTCATGACTGAAAAAGCTCAAGAGTCATAAGTGAGGCATTTAAATCTTGTTAAGAGTTTTAATCTAACTAATGTGTCATTTAATTATCACTGACTTAGTTAACTATTTGTAAGTTACCCTGACACCACTTTGTGTGTCGTCCCTTACAAATAGCCACTCCCCTAAACATAACATGGAAATACTGTGTTTTCTTGACTAGGGTTTATAAGGTGCACAAAGTACATCACAAATAGGAAACTGACCCATATTGGTCATTAAAACTTTTATGAGAATTCAAGTATCAAAACACTATATTTTACACATACACAACTCAAGTCAACTCAAGATATACTTTGAACAATAACACCCCCCCTTACTACACAAATCCTTCTGGAAGACTTATACATTTAATACATTCCCAAATTGACCATTTAAAAAGGAAATTGCTAATTTAGAACAATTTAAAACTCAATAATAAACTATCCTTTGGATATACTAAATCCATTTGACAAAAATTTGAGGTATAGAATCAATCAATCAATTAACTAATTTGTAATCAAAGTTTTTTTTTTTTTTTAAAAAAAATTCTCAATCTTGATGTTCGCATACGTTATAACTTAAAAAAAAACATTACAAATCATTTTTCCTTATTTAATAAATATAATTATAAACATATAAAAATATTTATTAATTTATACAAAAATAAATATATATTCATAAGTCAAAATTCCATATACATACATATATATATATATATATCCCAAATAGTATAAATCCATTTAAATAACAATTTCGAAATTTCAAAAAAAAACTATACTTAACTCTTTAAAAATTATAAACTTATTCATAGACTTAAAAATCAACATAATACAAAATTTTAAAGAGTTTATTTTTTTGAAAATAAGAAAACCCTAATATGTTGGCCGACGGCCGCCATAGCCATACCCCATTGGGGCACGACTGTGCAGGCCGCGCCAGCACTACCGGCGAAGGCAGTGCCGAGCTGCTGCCCTCATAGCCGGCTCCCTTTGGGGCCGGCCGCGGGGGTAGCACCCCCACTGCGATGGCCCTGCCTTTGCAAAGTTTAAAAGAAAACCTCTGCGTGTTATGGTATATTTTAACAAAATTTCAATTCCGATTCATTAAACAGAAGAAAAATTTTGAATGCACAATTTTCTGTGCGCCTTCAAAAAAAAAAACTAAAAATCCGTGTACGGATTTACAAATTTTGTTAATAAATATCATATGAAATGTATATATATATATATATACAGATTCTTTAACAGTAAATAAAACATTGTGAAAATAAGTTTACTTTCTACAGAAAACAAATTTATCCAATTCGATCAAGTAATCTTCAAGAATTATCCACTGCAAAGTAACACAACAGATCCATAATAAAAATACCCAAATTCATTTCCTTTCAACAAATATCCATATCAAACCCTTGACAGGTAATTTCATTTGAAGCTTTTCAAGATCTTTCCTATTTGTTTTGAAAAGTTTTCTCTACTGTTTAATAAGAATTTTTTTAACGAGATTCTCGAGAAATTACAGGAAATTCAAAATAAATCTTTTCTCTAACTTTTAAAGAAAGGAAACAAACTAACAAGAAGAATACCTGAATTAAAACAATTGCCTGTAGCTTCCACAATAGCCTATAGCTTCCACAATAGCTTTCCGAAATCCAATTTCCACAAAACAACCAAGAACCAGAAATCTTCCAATTCCAAAATCAACCAAAATACATTTACCAATTTTTTTTACAGAGCACCAAAATAATTTTCCCGTAAGGAAAAATCTACAACCTCTGTGATTTTCCCGAGATCCAAAATATCCTCTCTGTAACAAATTTTCAACAACCCCAATGCAATTATTGCACTCACATACATGTCGAGAAGTGGTTATGAAAATATCTTCTCCACTTCACGGCAATTTTCCCATTTCAAATTTTGCATGCCTTATTTAATTTATTTAATTTAAATTTTGAAAATCAATTTTCAATTCACATGCATTTTTTTTTTTAATTTAATTTTCTAATTTTCAAATGTAATATAATTTACACACTTAATAATTTAATTTAATTAATTAATTTATTTAATTAAAATAGTTTAATCTTTTTAAGATCAACTATTTAACCAAATAAGCTAATTAATGAATTAAACTATCAAGCAAGTAAATGTCTACCACATTTAAATATTAATTAATTAACAATAATTAAAACACAATATTCCAACATTAAAAATTAACCAATATTTACTTTTCAAACGATATATCCAAACAGAAAATAACAATACAAACCTATGACTCTGAACTAAAATAGACAAAGTACTAAGACTAGGGTTAAAGACTAGACTAGGGTAAACCAGACTACTATCTCCCGATCAACGTATCCGTTGAGTCTTGACATGCTCAGACCTGAGTACCCAGGTGGAGTCGGTGTCATGTACCTGCAAATTCCTGCAACCAAGCAATAACATACATACAAATATATATATAAAGCATTAAACAGACACACCGTGTGGAGAAAATCACAGATATCGCAGGGCACTCGCAAGCGAGTGATGCGATTCCGTTCTCCACACCAATAAACTTCACAGCAAACTGACGAAATAAATAGTTGTTAGTCCATCATAACATGTACATAGCAATAATCAACTGAAAGTAAAACATCTAAACTAACTCACAACATATCAGAAAAACAATAATCACCATACAAAGTATCATCATGTCACAGAATAATCCACTATCGCTCAAAACCAGCGATCAAAATATCCAACAAAGCATCATAGGTCTAACAACATGAAAACATAGCAACAGAAAGCATAAGCATAAATAGAGGGGTACTACATCCTCCCCCCTAGGATCAGGCTTGCTCCTGAAAGCCTGTGAACATATAAGGATAAAGTTCCGTCATGTGTGTCGCATCCTCCCAGGTAGCCGAAGCCTCATAGCTAGGATCCCATTGGACCCTCACCTGATCAACGTCTCGACCTCTGAGACCGAGCGTCCGGTGCTGAAGAATGGCCACGAGCTCCAAAGCTAGCTGCCCGTCCTCTACCTGTAACGTATTCCAATCAAGTACATGAGATATGTCGGGATGATATGGTCTAAGTACTGATACATGAAAAACATCATGAATACGAGACAAACTGGGTGGTAAGGCGAGTCAATACGCCACGGGACCAATTCTCTCTAAGATCTCGAATGGTCCTACGAAACGAGGCGCAAGCTTAGAGCCTTTTCCATAACGGATTGGACTCTTTCGCGGGCGCACTCAAAGAAATACTCTGTCACCAACAGCGAACTGTCGGTCGATCCTATGCGCATCGGCATATTTCTTTTGCCTATCCTGAGCTGCTATCAAATGCTCTCTAATACGGTCAACCTGTTGCTCCATATCACGAAGCATCTCAGGTCCAAGTAATACTCTATCCTCAAGTCGATCCCAACTTAGTGGAGTTCGACAAGGATGACCGTATAATGCCTGAAATGGTGGCATACCTATGGAACTCTGATATCCACTGTTGTAAGGGAATTCTATTAAATACAAGTAATCCTCCCAATGAGATTGTTGGTCCATTACGTACATCCTAAGCATATCCTCTAATATTTGATTTACTCTTTCAGTTTGTCCATCGGTTTGAGGATGATACGCCGAACTAAAGTTCAATTGGGTACCTAAAGCATGTTGTAATGAAGTCCATAAGGCTGAAGTAAAAATAGGATCTCTATCCAATATAATCCTACGAGGAATCTAATGTAATCTAACAATGTCCTCCATGAATATCCTAGCTACGGATGAAGCATTATATGATGAACGTACAGGTGAAAAGTGAGCTACTTTAGTCAAATGGTCAACAGTTACCATAATGGCATCATGTCAACGTGATGACGTAGGTAACCCTACAATAAAGTCAATGGATATAATATCCCATTTCCATTCAGGAATGAGATGTGGCTGCAATAATCCAGCAGGATGATGATGCTCAGCTTTAACTTGCTGGCATTCAAGACATCTTGATACATAATCAGCAATATCACGTTTCATACCAGGCCAGAAATACAATTGCCGAAGATCAGCATGCATTTTCTTAACTCCTGGATGAGCTGAATAAGGAGCTCGATGAGCTTCCGTCATGATTAAAGTACGAAGACTCTCAACATGTGGTACATAAATATGACCTAAATGCCGTAGTATACCATCCGATTCTAAAACATAACCAGCAAATCGACCTTCTAAAGGTCTACCCGATTCAATCTCTAACTTCACTTCCTGATATAATCTATCAGTAGGAAGTGCGGCTACTATTTGGCCTCTCAAATCTACTTCAAGAGTAGTAGCAGAGATCTCATGACGATGTTGGCTAAGAGTGTCAGCCACTACGTTCTCTTTGCCTTGAACATATTTTACTTCAAAATTGTACTCACACAAGAACTCCATCCACCGTCTTTGCCTTGCATTTAAGTTAAGTTGCGTAAAGATGTATTACAAACTACGGTGATCAGTATGAAGTTCAAAGTGATGACCTAAAAGAAAATGCCTCCAATGAACTAAAGCATGTACTACGACAGCTAGTTCTAGATCATGAGTAGGATAGTTTGATTCGTGATCTTTAAGTTTACGAGACTCATAAGCAACCACACGCCCATCTTGCATCAAGACTGCCCCCAAACCTTCTAAAGATGCATCCGTACACACTACGAAATCCTTAGTAGGATCAGGAACAATCAGTATAGGCGCATTAGTTAACTTTTCTTTAAGAGTCTGAAAAGCTAACTGACACTGTTCTGTCCAAATAAACTTCTTCCCTTTCCTTTGAAGAGAAGTTATAGGATGACCGATTCTAGAAAATCCCTCTACAAATCGCCTATAGTAACCAGCTAGACCCATAAAACTACGAACTTCACCTACATTAGTAGGCGTGGGCCAATCCACAATAGCTTGGATCTTTGAAGGATCCACAACAATACCTTTTCCAGATATCACGTGTCCAAGGTATTTTATTTCAGGTTGAAAGAAGTCACACTTCTTCAAGTTCGCAAATAATTGATTTTCCCTTAAACATTGCAATACCTGTCTCAAGTGTTCTTCATGTTCCTTCATGTTTCTCGAATAAATCAAAATATCATCGAGAAATACCAGGACAAAGCGATCCAGGTATGTACGAAAAACACCATTCATTAAACTCATGAATACTGATGGTGCATTCGTTAACCCAAATGGTACTACTGTGAATTCATAGTGCCCATAACGAGTTCGAAAAGCAGTTTTATGAATGTCTGCTTCAACTATATGCAATTGATGATAACCAGATTTCAAATCGATTTTAGAGAACACATTAGCTCCCTTAATTTGATCAAATAGATCATCGATTCTAGGCAAAGGATAACGATTCTTAATCGTAACCTTGTTCAATTGACGATAGTCAATGCATAGCCTAAGAGATCCGTCCTTCTTCTTTACAAAGATAACAGGTGCTCCCCAAGGGGAAACACTTGGACGAATGAAACCCTTTTCTAATAATTCCTCTAACTGAATACGAAGTTCTTCCAACTCCTGAGTCGTCATTCTATATGGAGCTCTTGATATAGGTTCTGCTCCAAGAACTAAGTCAACTCTAAAGTCAATATCCCTCTTCGGTGGCATTCCGGGAATGTCATCAGGAAACACGTCCACGAATTCCCTAAGAATAGGATGATCATCAAGAGATACCTCTCGACTCTCACCCTCATCTAAATCAGTAACTGTTGTTGCAGACAGTTGACATCCCTGATGAAGACATCTCTTTAATTGCATAGCGGATATCATCCGCAAAGAGATAGGTCTTTGAATACCTACGATTTCTACTTTCGCACCTAAATCATCAATGCAACTAACTGTCTTAAGTCGACAGTCAATTATAGCATGATAAGATGCTAGCCAATCCATACCTAAAACTATGTCATACGATCCTAAGGGTGTAACATATAAATCTACTAAGGTAGTTAACGTACCAATTTTAAGTTCACAATTATGTACTAAGTTTTCTACTGCTACTTTCATACTTGAGGTGAATTCAACTTGCCACTTACCACCTTGCTTTACCGCCACCAGACCACAAAGGTCAACGATGGTTGGTGAAATAAAGGAGTCAGTGGCTCCGGAATCAAAAAGTATAGAAACACTAACACCATGTAACTTACCTAAAGTTTCGACCACCGTGTTCTGGTGATCGGCTTGGCGGTCATTAACCGCAACATATACTGTATGTGCTCATCCTGCATCTCCCACCGTAGGCTCTGAAACTGTAGGTCGAGACCCATAACCAGAAGGACCTCTCATCGGACACTGCCTAGCTATGTGTCCCTGCTGCCCACATGAATAACAACCTGTGCCTGTGCCTCTACCGAATCCTCTGCCACCCGAAGGTGCATTGGACTGCTGATAACTACCCCTACTAACGGTAGACTGAGCACTCTGCGCAGGCTGATCCTGCCTATTGCACTTGTTGTGCCACTAGTTACGACCCTTTCCTGTTTGAGGACTGTTTTGTTGTTGTGGTTGAGGGTTATTGTTCTTTTGAGGAGTTCGTTGTTGTTGTTGCTGCCCACCCTTTGTGGGTGTCTGTTGGTTCTTGGAAGAACCACCTGTCTATGCCTGTCCATCCTGTGGACTAAAACTTGCTGCAGGAGCACTCCCAATCTACACTCCTGTGTGCCCACCTAAAGCCATAATAAGGTTCTCCTCAACTATACGAGCCTTCTCCACCGCAACTTCCATAGTCTTTGGCTCAAAGACTCGGACACCACCATTGATGCAGGCGTTTAAACCCCTGATGAAGTGTTGTACTAACATAGGCTCATCATCGCCAATACCAGCATACTGCTTGAGTTCATAGAACCTACGTTCATATTGCTCTATAGAAAGAGCTAACTGACGTAGATCGTGGAACTCATCAGCCCTACGCTGCCTCCAGTGTTCCAAAAAGAACCGAGCTCTAAACCTCTCAAGAAACATCTCCCAAGACATAGAACCAATATCTATATGGAGCTTCTGCTCCTCAAGGCACCACCAAGTAGAGGCAAATCCTCTCAAATGCATAATAGCGCATCTGGCACGGGTATTGCTACCGTAAGGATGCATGGCAAAGCATCTACCCAAATCTAGTAGCCAGGTCTCTGCCTCTAATCCTCCTCCTGAACCATCAAAGGTAGGAGGGCGTGCTCTCAGTAAATCCCTCATGTGACTAGCAATAATAGCATCCTGATGTGTTGTGTCCTCTACTCTCCTAGGAGATCTATCTCTCTCTCTGAAAACCTCCTGCTCATCTACCTGTCTAGGTCCAAGACGAGCTAGGACCTCCTCTAAAAGTGGATGTATCTGAGAACCCTCTACTACTGACTGTACAAGATTCTGTCCCTCATTCCTCTGACCCATATGTTCTGCCTGATCACTGTGGTGAGGGCTAGGAGGGGGAGTAACCTGAGGGATTGGCCCTCGGCCTCCTCTTTGACCTCTACCATGACCTCTTCCTCCTCGCCTAGGAATGTTCCTACACATAACAATTACGAGTCTTAGATACTATTCAACCAAGGCTAACAGTTGCGACACTACATACTAGGTCAACCTAATGGGCTCGTGATTACCCAGAGCATCCAGTGTTTGTAACCTTGGCTCTGATACCAATCTGTAATGCCCCGTCTTAATAACCTAAGAATGTTGCAAAAGTGTTATAAAGGTGTAATAATTTTTTTTTTTTTTAAGTATTAATATTAAGTTAATTAATTGCATACATTCATTAGGCTAAGCGATGTTACACTACTTTGAGTTATCCATAAGTGACTAAAGTATTTTGTATTGCACATATTAAATATTAACACAAAGATAATCATTGCATAACATAACATTGAAATTTCCATTCATAATAATATATTAAAGCACAAACATGTTTTTCCATACATTGCATTTGATATGATATTACAATTCTCATCCATCTTGATGAGGTAGTTCTATAAAAATTACAATTACATTTACAATGATATTCACCTCATAACATTTGAGGGATTTTTTCAATACAAGATTACAATATACAATGAGGAAGTACATAAAAGATCCAAGTGCGAGCTCTCCATCCATGAAGCTCTCCATGCTATGATCACAAACTGGGGACCCAACGGAGTAAGGTGCACGTTCCACCCAACCATGTGGTACCCGTAGGTCCACCCCCCATGCTAGGAGATAGTAATAAGGTTACCTAGACCTAATCTACTAACCCTAGACACTAGTAAAACAATCTAATGGTTACATTGCTTCCAGACTTAGATAATTGAATTCTTTACGAATACAAGATTGACTATTATTCTAGGTGGAGTGTCATCACAATGATGCAAAGGTTACCCTGGTGTTTCTTCCTAGGTTCTGGCCCCCAATCCTTGGGTTACCCTGGTAACCTCTTACGAAATCCGTCCCCTATTGCATACTGTTGCGGAATCGTATGTCTTTTAAAGGAACAAGACACCGATTTGCCATTCCAGGCCTTCTCAGCTTATACTCATGACTGAAAAAGCTCAAGAGTCATAAGTGAGGCATTTAAATCTTGTTAAGAGTTTTAATCTAACTAATGTGTCATTTAATTATCAATGACTTAGTTAACTATTTGTAAGTTACCCTGACACCACTTTGTGTGTCGGCCCTTACAAATAGCCACTCCCCTAAACATAACATGAAAATACTGTGTTTTCCTGACTAGGGTTTATAAGGTGCACAAAGTACATCACAAATAGGAAACTGACCCATATTGGTCATTAAAACTTTTATGAGAATTCAAGTATCAAAACACTATATTTTACACATACACAACTCAAGTCAACTCAAGATATACTTTGAACAATAACACCCCCCCTTACTACACAAATCCTTCTGGAAGACTTATACATTTAATACATTCCCAAATTGACCATTTAAAAAGGAAATTGCTAATTTAGAACAATTTAAAACTCAATAATAAACTATCCTTTGGATATACTAAATCCATTTGACAAAAAATTGAGGTATAGAATCAATCAATCAATTAACTAATTTGTAATCAAAGTTTTTTTTTTTTTAAAAAAAATTCTCAATCTTGATGTTCGCATACGTTATAACTTAAAAAAAAACATTACAAATCATTTTTCCTTATTTAATAAATATAATTATAAACATATAAAAATATTTATTAATTTATACAAAAATAAATATATATTCATAAGTCAAAATTCCATATACATACATATATATATATATATATCCCAAATAGTATAAATCCATTTAAATAACAATTTCAAAATTTCAAAAAAAAACTATACTTAACTCTTTAAAAATTATAAACTTATTCATAGACTTAAAAATCAACATAATACGAAATTTTAAAGAGTTTATTTTTTTGAAAATAAGAAAACCCTAATATGTTGGCCGACGGCGCCATAGCCATACCCCATTGGGGCATGACTGTGCAGGCCGCCGGCACTGCCGGCGAAGGCAGTGCCGAGCGCTGCCCTCACAGCCGGCTCCCTTTGGGGCCGGCCGCGGGGGTAGCACCCCCACTGCGACGGCCCTGCCTTTGCAAAGTTTAAAAGAAAACCTCTACGTGTTATGGTATATTTTAACGGAATTTCAATTCTGATTCATTAAACAGAAGAAAAATTTTGAATGCACAATTTTCTGTGCGCCTTAAAAAAAAACTAAAAATCCGTGTACGGATTTACAAATTTTGTTAATAAATATCATATGAAATGTATATATATATATATATACAGATTCTTTAACAGTAAATAAAACATTGTGAAAATAAGTTTACTTTCTACAGAAAACAAATTTATCCAATTCGATCAAGTAATCTTCAAGAATTATCCACTGCAAAGTAACACAACAGATCCATAATAAAAATACCCAAATTCATTTCCTTTCAACAAATATCCATATCAAACCCTTGACAGGTAATTTCATTTGAAGCTTTTCAAGATCTTTCCTATTTGTTTTGAAAAGTTTTCTCTACTGTTTAATAAGAATTTTTTTAACAAGATTCCTCGAGAAATTACAGGAAATTCAAAATAAATCTTTTCTCTAACTTTTAAAGAAAGGAAACAAACTAACAAGAAGAATACCTGAATTAAAACAATTGCCTGTAGCTTCCACAATAGCCTGTAGCTTCCACAATAGCTTCCCGAAATCCAATTTCCACAAAACAACCAAGAACCAGAAATCTTCCAATTCCAAAATCAACCAAAATACATTTACCAATTTTTTTACAGAGCACCAAAATAATTTTCCCGTAAGGAAAAATCTACAACCTCTGTGATTTTCCCGAGATCCAAAATATCCTCTCTGTAACAAATTTTCAACAACCCCAATGCAATTATTGCACTCACACACATGTCGAGAAGTGGTTATGAAAATATCTTCTCCACTTCACGGCAATTTTCCCATTTCAAATTTTGCATGCCTTATTTAATTTATTTAATTTAAATTTTGAAAATCAATTTTCAATTCACATGCATTTTTTTTTTTAATTTAATTTTCTAATTTTCAAATGTAATATAATTTACACACTTAATAATTTAATTTAATTAATTAATTAATTTAAATTAAAATAGTTTAATCTTTTTAAGATCAACTATTTAACCAAATAAGCTAATTAATGAATTAAACTATCAAGCAAGTAAATTTCTACCACATTTAAATATTAATTAATTAACAATAATTAAAACACAATATTCCAACATTAAAAATTAACCAATATTTACTTTTCAAACGATATATCCAAACAGAAAATAACAATACAAACCTATGACTCTGAACTAAAACAGACAAAGTACTAAGACTAGGGTTAAAGACTAGACTAGGGTAAACTAGACTACTATCTCCCGATCAACGTATCCGTTGAGTCTTGACACGCTCAGACCTGAGTACCTAGGTGGAGTCGGTGTCATGTACCTGCAAATTCCTGCAACCAAGCAATAACATACATACAAATATATATATAAAGCATTAAACAGACACACCGTGTGGAGAAAATCACAGATATCGCAGGGCACTCACAAGCGAGTGATGCGATTCCGTTCACACCAATAAACTTCACAACAAACTGACGAAATAAATAGTTGTTAGTCCATCATAACATGTACATAGCAATAATCAACTGAAAGTAAAACATCTAAACTAACTCACAGCATATCAGAAAAACAATAATCACCATACAAAGTATCATCATGTCACAGAATAATCCACTATCGCTCAAAACCAGCGATCAAAATATCCAACAAAGCATCATAGGTCTAACAACATGAAAACATAGCAATAGAAAGAATAAGCATAAACGGAGGGGTACTACACAAATCATCTTCTTGACATTCTACTTGATCATTATCACTTCTACACACTTCATTCACATCATTCTCACCTCCATTAAAGATACAAGTTGGTGTTTTGTGGACTTAATCTCCTTGTTGTTGAGGAAACGTTGACATTTGTAAGCTTACGAGCTCACTCCTCCCATTTGCTTTGAGTGCATGTGGTTGAAGGTGATATTAAATTCTATCTTCCATTCATTTAGCATTATTGTATTGTTTTTGTAGCATATTATTGTTTAGCATAGCGCTTAGTACTTTCATTTCAATATCTTTCTTTATTACATTTCTCCTATTGTTACTATACTGGCTGTCCCTGGAGGTGGAAACACCAAAACAGGGGACTGACTGTGGCAGTCCTCTATACATAGCCCCAACATTTTTTTGTCTTGTGTATGTAGGTTGCTCGTCATGTGAAGACCTTGAAGAATCAGCTTGTGGGTAGGAAGGTGCACTTTCCTTACTCTCTTTTGTCAATTCATAGATTAGATCAAGTTAAATTATTCTTCTTGTTATTTAGTTATTTGGTTACTTTTTGCTTTTTGTTATTGCATTAAACTATATTTGTTAGGTTGTTAGTAAGTTTCCTTAGCTTTTAGATCATACTTTACTCTTTCCATCTGTATGGATGCTAGTGCCCCACTAAGATGCCAACACACCGCGCTATTGTCTGTGTCCCGCATTGTAGTCCTTTGGTAGTGAGTTGCTTAAGTCATAGTCTGAACTCTGGAAACGTGCTCACTTGACTTCTTCAGACTCTCGGGTTGGCAGAAGGAAAGAGACAAATTAGTTGTCCTTCGTTTTCACCCCTTTAAATATCAAACCTATCTTGAACAATCCCTTAACATGAAGCAGATCAGGGCAACCTATTGTTCTAGACCTTCCCATGACCTGGGGTCTTGAGCAGTCAGCCCCCCTCCTCTACATTATCAAAATGGGATAGGGCTGCAACAATCATGTCTTCATTGACTTTCAATTTCCTTTCCAAAGGATGGTACCCATGGGGCCTATCATCTTCATCTAAATTTTCTAATTTATTGAAACGAACATCCCTCTCCATATCAGCTGCCTCTATAGCATCTTCCATGCTATGATGCACACAATTAGATTGTTTAAAAGGAAATTCATCCCGATTTTGCTCCTCACTATAAGCTGATTTGAAAACCTCAACATACTCGCCTTCATTAAATGAGTAAGGTTTCAACTTTCCCTCACATTGTTTGTACATATTGTTGACCAACTCATAAGTAATTGAAGTAGTAACATGTTCTTGCTTCAAAACAACCAATAACATAGATAAAATGGGTTGGGAGATAACATCATCCTCATTAATAGACATCACCATAATAGTTTGCATGGATGCAATAACATCATCATCATGTTCTTCCCTGATTGTAGCAAGGAAATGGTGAAACATGCTATGGATCAAATCATGCAATTCCAAACCTTGCATAAGGTTACTCAATCTGATATTTGCAAGTATTTTAAGTATTGCAACCCTTCTATAAAAGTGAGGACTTTTGATATCACCAAGATCCTAGAAACTATCAACCGTTAATTGAATTACCTCTTTCATTCTATCATCATCATAAGGAACTTTAGGTGCTAAAATTCTCACATTCTTGCTTAAACAAGAAATAACCATTAGTTTGATCTCAACATCTGTATCTCTCAACCACTTAGTTGACCCAAAGAAGTCAATGTAGGAACAAGAGCTATCTACAACAATTCTAAAAGTGGTTTCTCAACAAGGATCAAACATTCTTCCACCTTTTTAGGTGTGTTCAAGCCATCATCCTTTGGTTGAGAATGAATATTGAGCTTACTACTTGTTTTGTAGAGCGATCTTGCCAATCATTTTCTATCAACTGTTTCCATTCTTCAAATTGAATGCCAATTTCCTGAACTTCCCATAGCTAGCAGGAACTTTGGCTTTGATACCATTGTAATGTCCTAAATTTATTTTGTATGTAAAACATTTCCACCTTTACTCTTTTTAATGAATGAGCATTTCATCAATCAATTATCATATGGCTGCTCTGAACTTGACCTAGTTGATTACTAGAAGTTAATGACAATTAAGGAAACTCATATTTGGAGATTCACAAGGCTTATATTTAATTTTCACCCAACCCAACATATATATATGTCATATACAATATAGCAATATTGAATATTTGGTGAAGGCTGATATAATTTTTTTAATAACGGAAGTGACAACTTATAATATTCAGAAATTTAAGTAATAATAATAGCTAACTTCAATGCTTTTTCCCTCACTATAATAATACTAATCGTCGATTTCCTTGCTCTGACCTTCCTACCAATGTTGTGACCCTACTGTCAGGAGGAAATTAGATGGCACTCTAAGGGGCCTGCACATACTCCATAAGGAGTGGTCAATATTCCTTTGATTGCTTGGCTTGTTAAACCTCCCATGTAAACTCCAAGTCAGTTGCTAGATAGTACGAAGGGATCATAAAGAGGATGGTGATTACCTTAAATGGTTGTGGGTGGTATGAAATGGGTGCCACCATTATGCATAAACCTCCAACCTTTGAAAATATTAAATAAGTCTACTCTAATTATGATGTGGCTAAGGATTAATAATATCACCCTTTTTCTTATGTCTCCTACAAACTGCTCATGTGTCCTTTGACTATACTATCAATGCACAACTCCTTTAATATATTCGATGCACTTAATAGGAAACGATAGGGTCATTGACTCATCCGATGTCTATGTAATTGTTCATTGGTCTTTTCCCGAACAATAATATAATCCAAAGACTGGCGCTGAGGATTAAGGGCTTTTGCTCCTTGGATATTAAAATATCCTCACTCAATAGAGAGCTGACAAATGAAATCAATTGGTAAAATATTAAATTAACTGTAGATATTAATAATGGTATTCGAACCCCATCCTTGTATTCTTTGAAATATGATAAGGATAATATATGAACCAATATAGATGAAAAACTAGAATAGTTGCAGCTTGAAAATATAATAAATATCACCTAAGAACTCTGCTTGTAAATACCCCTGATAATTTATCTTGCCTGGCAAGATTTATAAATTATCCAATCATTTAATCTAAGTGTGAAACCTGAATGGTTCCACCAACAATTCATTTTCTTGCAAACTGAAACCCTGACTGGATTTCACTGCATCGGCTAGGGAGAAATCTTCACCACCAAACTCAATCTTTTCCATAGGGTTTTTGTCATAGGTTGTGCTTGAACAATCATGTTCAAACTCCACAACTATCATCTTCAAAGAAATAAAAAATATCAAATCTGACCAAATGAAACCAACAACCCTCTTTTATAAACTTCCTGGGAACTTTTCATAATTATAATATAAAATTCACTTTTTAAATAATAATTCCTTTTCCCTCATAAAAGTGACTTTATAATAATTTATTTTTATTTGAGTCACTTTAATAAATAATTAATTAATTAAATATAAATGCCCCAATTATTAATTTAGGATAAAATGATATTTAATTAATTAAATTAATGCTCATGGTAGCTAGATGAAAATAAGGGACATTACATCCTCTGACATGAGAATAATAGTGTTGCAAGTATGTTGTTGGTGTTGTCATTGATGTCAATAGTATGGAGATTGTTGGTGTTGTCAAGTGTTGGTGTTAGTATGGATGTGTTGTGGTTTGATAAAAAGGTGTTGTGGTGTTGTCATTGATGTCTTGTATGGTTGTGATGGATAAGTGTTGCAGTTATTGTAAGTTCACTTGGTTTCCAAGTGCTTTTGAGAAAAATTGAATAAAAGAATGCAACGTGATAGATGTATTTTTGGTGTTCTACTCCACATTTCTTCATGGTTGAAGATATGCTTGTGCAGTTTGGATGTGATGATCTGAGGTGTTTAGAGGTGTTATATCCAAAGTTTCAGGTTTTGGATTGTTCTGCTGCGAAAGTTGTGTTTGACAGTTTTCATGCCTGTGTAGAAGTTTGTTTGGGAGAAATGAGATTACTCCACATTTCTCCATAGTGAGGTTTCTTGTCTTTTGGATTTGGGAACATGCTTAAATATTGTTTGTATTTATATTCCCTTGGAGTTTATGGTGTTGAGTTGCTCTGCAAGTTAAGTTCTTGTGTTAAAGTTCAGTGGCAATGTGTCTAGTTGCACAAAATGACAATATTATTCAGTTTCAGGTGGTTACAATAGTGGTGTTTGATGTTTTGATGATGTGAAATATTTTGGAATGTAGTGGAGTATTTCTTTGTGGTCCACATGTTGTTTTTGGACTTGGAGAGGCGTGTATGTGGTCGCTTGTAGTGTTAGTTCAAGTTTGGTCAAACTGGTGTGCTAGCTCTATTTGTGAAGGTACCTCATGGATTGTGGATGTGTTGAGTAGCATAGTGATGTATATTTGGGTCCTAGTTAACCTTTGGTGTGGTTTTCATTCACTTCTTTCCACCACATAAGTTTTTTGTGCTGACCTATTTTAGTTTTGCACATTTGAGGTGCATACGTTTCATTAAGGCCAACCTAATTGAGATTGTTTAGGTCGCATATGATATAAATGCAAGATAGAATGTGTTGAGTGTGTGGCAAGTATGAATGATGTGAATGTGATCAAGTGTGGTGATTTGAGTGTGAGCTTAATGCCTATGACTCTAGATGTAGTGAGCAGAAGGTGTCTACATTTTCAATGTGCTTGAAGTTGTTGGAGGTAGTGAGCCAAAGGCTACAGATGGTGCAAAGTTGCAGTGGTGTATTTTCCTGTTGCTTTGAGATAGTGAATATCTTTGTAACAATTTCTTCTATTCTTATTTCTTCTTGGAAATGAGCCACTCGACAATGAGTCTTCTTTTCTGGGCAGTGAGCCCTTAGCAATGAACCTAATTGTATTTGGTGTTGTTATTCATATATATGCGAGCTAATACTCACCATGGTTTTTCCCTACTTAGGGTTTTTCCACGTAGATCTAGTGTTTTCTTGTGTATGGTTGTGTTTTCCTTGATGTTTCACATGTTTACATTATACTAATTCTTAATGAGGATTTAAAGTTTGATGAGGGTTTGAAAGTTAATGATTGACTGAATGTTTTAATGTATAACTCATTCACCCCCCTTCTCAGTTATCTTGTGCATCTAACAATTGACATCAAAGTTGTGGTTCCTTGGAGAAATTTTAACTGCTTGAGGTAGATATGAATGGTGCACAAGAAGGGTGTTAAAGCTCCTATGTTCGATAGAATGAATTATGCTTATTGGAAAGCCATGATGGAATCATTTTTGGTTTCTTTTGGATTTGGTGTCTGGAAATTAGTTGAAAGAGGATATACTATACATGTTGCTAGTCTGACAAGTGATGATGAGATCAAGGAATATGTGAACAATGGCAAAGCTATGAATGCTATATTGAATGTACTTTTTGATTCAAAACTTGGGAAGGCGATTTAAGTCTGAAAATTACAAAAGATATTTGGATAAAGTTGGAGAGTATTTATGAAGGAGATGATAAAGTCAAGCAAGCGAAGATGCAAAACTACAAAGAAAAAATTGAAACCCTAAGGATGACTGAAGATGAAGATATTACTACCTATATGCTCAGAGTGGATGAAGTTGTTAATGCCATCGATAGTCTTGGTGGTAAGCTAGAAGAAAGTGAAGTTGTGAAAAAGGTATTAAGAACTCTTCCTAAAACTTATAGTTCTAAAGTTTTTGCTATTGAGGAAGCTCAAAATTTGGATAATTATTCTAGAGATTAGATGTTTCTAGGTGCTTTATTTTTTTATGAATTAAGAGAGTTTGGTCAAGATGTTACAAGGAAATAAACTGTTTTTAAAGTCTATAAGGAAGAGAAGGTTGATGAATCAAATCTAGATGATCTTGATGAGGTGGAAGCAAATTTTATAAGGAGACTAAAAAAGGGAACTGGAAAATACAAAGGTAAGTTACCGTTTAAGTGTTTCAATTGTGGAAATATAGGTCATTATGCTTTTAAATTCCCAATAAAAGTTTCAAATGACAAACCTAAGGATCATAAAGGAAAATTTGTCAAAAAGAGTTATTATGTTGAAAAGACAATGGTGTATCTGATGATGAGGAATCATACTATCCTGATGATGACAGTGATGAAGGCTTGTTCATGGCTTTAAATGTTGGAACTAATTCTACTAATTTTGAAATATGTGTGAAGGAAAGTGCTTGGTAATAGGTCACAACTTTGAAGGAACTATGGTGACTACTTTTCATGCAAGAGAAGAGAGGAATTACTAGATAATTGATAGTGTATGCTCAAATCATATGACAGGTGATAGAAGTAAGTTTTTCAAACTTTAGAAGTATGATGGTGGTCTTGTTAAGTTTGGTGATGATACATATGCTAAGATCCGTGGAAAAGGTTCAATTAGTTTTGATGGAAAGTATAAAACAGATGATGTTCTTAATGTCAAGGGTCTCCAACATAATCTTATTAGTGTAGGAAAGATGTGTAGAAGAGGATACAATTTCGTGTTTTAGGATGATGGTTGTGAAATCAAAAAAGGAAGATCTGAAACTTTGGTTGCTGCAGGGACAAGGACAAAAGGTAATGTTTATAAGCTCAAGGGTAGTGGTGCTAAGTGCTTTATGTTTCAAATAAATGAAAGTTGGCTATGGCATAGAAGAATGGGTTACATCAATTTTGGCAGGTTAGAAAAGATCAATTATATTGATGTTGTGAGAGATATGCTAAAGATTACAAAGCCTATCAATGCAATGTGCAAGGAATGCTAGTTTGGAAAGCAAATAAAGAAGAGGTTCAAGACTAAATAATATTCTACCGCATAACCTTTGGAGTTGGTGCATATAGACCTATGTGGATCTACCAGAATAAGAAGCTCTCAAGGTGATAGGTATTTTATGTTGTTGGTTGATGATTATTCTAGAATGACTTGGGGTGACATTTCTCAAAGAAAAATCAAAAGCTCTAGATAAGTTTGAAGCATTTAAGTATATGGTTGAGAATAAAATGGATGTGAAAATCAAGTGCTTAAGGTCTGATAGAAGTGGTGAGTTTACCTCCAATGAGTTCAATAGTTTTTCTAAAGATCATGGAATAAAGAGATATTTGTTAGCTCCTAGGAATCCTCAACAAAATGGAGTTATGGAGGAAGAATAAAACAGTTCAAGAAGCAACAAGGACTATGATGAAAGAAGGAAATATACCGGATGTCTATTGGAGATAAGCTATTCATATTGTTGTCTACATTTTTAACAGAGGTCAAGCAAGAGTGAATTGTTCAAAGACTCCCTATGAGTTATGGTATAGAAAAGCTCCTATTGTAAAATATTTCAGAGTGTTTGGAAGTAAATACTATACTAGAAGAGATGAAGAAAACTTAAGAGAGTTTGATGCAAGATCTGATGAATTAATCTTCCTCAAGGATACTCTGTAAAGAGCAAAGCTTACTGATGCTATAATAAAGGGTTGAAAAAGATCGTTGAAAGTGCAAGTGTCAAAGTGGATGAAAAACCACATCAAATTTTTGTAATGATAGAAAGATATGAATATGATGAATCCCCTTATAGTGAAGAAGAAAAAGAAGAGAAAAATAGATGAAAATTGAAGAGGAAGAAGCTCTGAAAAGGATCCTTAAGGCTCCTAAGTATGTGAAGAAGAATCATTATGAAGATCAAATCATTGGAGATAAGATCAAAGGTGTGTTGACAAGAAAAAAAGTTGCTAAGATAGAGAACATGTAAAATTTGTTTACTTTTAGAGGTGGAACCTAAAACAGTGACTGAGGCATGCAAATATGAGAATTGGATCAAAGCTATGAAAGAAGAGTTGGAACAAATTGAGAAGAATCAAACTTGGGAACTGGTCTCAAGACCTGCAAACAAGAATGTGATAGGAACTAAATGGGTTTTCAAGAACAAGTTAAATGAGAACGGAGAAGTTGTCAGAAATAAGGCTAGAATTGTGTGTAAGGGATACCCACAAGTAGAAGGAATAGATTTTGAAGAGACTTTTGCTCTGGTGGCAAGGATGGAAGCCATTAGAATGTTTTTGGCTTTTGCAACACGTACAGACTTCAAAGTTTACCAGGTGGATGTGAAGTCTACATTCTTGATTGGTGAGTTAGAAGAAGAGGTGTACATTAAACAACTGAAAGGTTTTTAGTTATCAAATGATGATGATATGGTTTGTAGGTTGTAGAAGAAATTGTATGGACTCAAACAAGCTCCTAGAGCTTGGTATGCAAGGTTAGATAAGTACTTTTTGCAGCAAGGATTCAAAAAATGTATTGCAGATAGCAACCTTTACTTCAAAGTTAAGGGAGAAAAAATCTTGATTGTGGTACTATATGTGGATGACATTATCTTAGGAGAAAATGAATGCATGTGCAAGAAGTTTACAGATGAAATACAAAAATAGTTTGAGATGTCAATGTGTAGGGAGATACATTTCTTCCTTGGACTACAAATTAATCAATTAGGAAAAAGTATTTTCATTTCACAATCAAAGTATGTCAAGGAAATGTTGAAGAAGTTTGGAATGGAGGATTCTAAACCAGTGTGTAGTCTTATGGTTACTAGTTGTAATTTGAGCAAGAATGACAAATCTCCTAAGGCTGATTAGAGCAAGTATAGATCAATGATTGGAGGACTGCTATATCTAACTGCTACTAGAATGGATATCATGCATGCAGTATGTCTTGTGGCAAGATTTGAAAAAGGTCTTAGAGAATCACATGTTGCAACAGTTAAAAGAATATTTAGATACTTGAAGGGAACTTCAGATTTTGGTTTATGGTATCCTAGGGATACTGATTTCTCCTTGAGTGCATATACAAATCTAGATTCGGTAGGTTGTATAGATGAAAAAAGAAGTACACGTGGAGGTGTTTTCTTTCTTGGAAGTAGATTGATTTCATGGTTGAGTAAAAAGCAGGATTCAATGCCATTATCTATTGCAGAGGTAGAATATATTGCATAAACATCATTTTGTACATAGGTGTTGTGGATGAAGCAAACATTGAAGGATATTAGAGTATCGTATGATGAACCTATTTCTATCTTGTGTGATAATACAAGTGCTATCAATATTTTAAAGAACCAGATAATGCATTCAAGAACAAAACATATCTCTCTCTAGTATCACTTTCTAAGAGAGAAGGTTGTAGAGAATGAGGTGAAGTTGGATTATGTGCCTATAAAGGATCAAGTTGAATATATTATTACAAAGGATCTTCCTAAAGATACATTTGAGTATCTATGACAAAATTTAGGGGTTATTGTACCTCCTTTCAATTAGATGCATAAGTTGGTGCACCTATCTAAGTGAGAATTCAAGATACATTCTTGAACCTAGACTAATGATGAAGGCTACCTCTCAGGGGGAGTAGGTAGTAGTGTTTTTATTGGTCTAGTTAGGTGGATCATATCTTACATGCCTCGAAGAGGGATAGAACTGAAATATAAGAGCAGTGAGAGAGAGATCAATGGCTTGTTGGTGTTTCCTAAAGAGAAGTGTGCAAGTGGTGTCTAAGTGATGTATGCAGATGTCAAAGAGGAGAGAAAAAAAATTATATGCAAGTGTTGTCAAAAGGGAAAGATGTTGCCCTATGCCATTGATGTAAAAGGGAGAGAGTGAAGTATGAAAAACATAAGGAAATAATTGATGTCAAAGGGGGAGAATAATGGTTGAGAAGAACTCCTCAGATAGGGGAGAGAGTGAGGGAATGGTGTCTGAAGAAAAGAGGTAAATGGAGAGAGTGAAGTGTACCCCAGTAAGGGAGAGTGCCACCTAATGAAAATTTTCTTTGTTTTCGATGGTTTTCAAAGTTGGTGTTGCCATCAATGGCAAAGGAAGAGATTGTTGCAATTATGCTGTTGGTGTTGTCATTGATGTCAATAGTTGGTATTGATGTCAACAGTATGGATATTGTTGGTGTTGTCAAGTGTTGGTGGTAGTATGGATGTGTTGTGGTTTGATAAGAAGGTGTTGTGGTGTTTTCATTGATGTCTTAAGTATGGTTGTGATGGATAAGTGTTGCAGCTGCAATAAGTTCACTCGGTTTCCAAGTGCTTTTGAAAAAAATGAATAAAAGTGTGTAGTGTGACAAAGGTGTATTTAGTGTTATGCTCCAAATTTCTTCATGGTTGAATATATGCTTTTGTAATTTAGATGTGATGATCCAAGGTGTTCAGAGGTGTTATATCTATGGTTTCAAGTTTTGTATCATTCTTCTATGGAAGTTGTGTTTGACAGTTTTCCTATCTATGTAAAAGGTTTTCTGGGAGAAATGAGATTGCTCTATAGTGAGGTTTCTTGTCTTGTAGATTTAGGAACATGCTTAAATTGTATGTATTTATCATCCCTTGGATTTTATGGTATTGAGCTATTTTGCAAGTTTAGTTATTGTGTTGAAGTTCAGTGGTAGTGTGTCTGGTTTCACAAAATGAAAGTATTCTTCAATTTCAGGTGGTTACAATAGTGATGTTGGATATTTTGATGATGTGGAATATTTTGGAATGTATTGGAGTGTTTATTTGTGGTTCATATGTTGTTTTTGGACCTAGAGAGGCGTGTATTTGGTCGCTTATAGTGTTAGTTCAATTTTGGCCAACTTGGTGTGCTAGTACTATTTGTGGAGATACCTCATGGATTGTGGATGTGTTGAATAGAATGGTGATGTATATTTGGGTCCTAGTTAACCCTTTGTGTGGTTTTCCTTCATTTCTTTCCACCACATAAGTGTTTGGTGCTGACCTATTTTGGTGTTACATGTTTGAGGTGCATACATTTCATTAAGGCCAACCTAATTGAGATTGTTTAGGTTGCGGATGATATAAATGGAAGATGGAGTTTGTGTTAAGTGTGTGACAAGTATGAATGATGTGAATGTGATCAAGTGTGGTGATATGAGTGTGAGCTTAATGCCTATGACTCTAGATGCAATGAGTAAAAGGTGTCTACATTTTCAGTGTGCTTGAAGTTGCTGGAGACAATGAGCCAAAGGCTGTAGATGGTGCAAAGTTGTAGTGGTGGGTTTTCTTGTTGCTCTAAGATAGTGAATCTCTTTGTAACAATTTCTTCTATTCTTCTTTCTTCTTGGCAGTGAGTCACCTGGTGTGAGCCTTTCTTCTTTTTTAGGTAGTGAGCCTAATTGTATTCAGTATTATTCATATATATGTGAGCTAATCCTCCTCGTGGTTTTTCCCCACTTAGGTTTTTCCACGTAAATATAGTGTTCTCTTGTGTATGGTTGTGTTTGCATTGTTGTTTCACATGTTTACATTTTGATAATGCTTAATGAGGGTTTAGAGCTTTATAAGGGTCTGAAAGTTAATGAGGGACTAAATGTTTTAATGTACAACTGATTCAACCCCCCTAGTTGTCCTATGCATCTAACAAATAGTACAGGAAGAACAAGTCCCCTTGATTGAGTCCTCATGTAGCAATTAAGAGGAATAGTTATATTGCATTGATCTAAATAGTGTATGTTGGGTTGGGAATGCAACTTCCAATCCAAGTAACAACAGATTATTTAAATCAATTTCTTGAAGAGTTTTCTCGACCAAATTTGGTTGCAACCATAAAAATCTTAAAAAGTACCTAGCTTGATTAGAATTCATGGGAATTTTTGAATGTTAAGAGAGTGAGGAATCTCTTGAATAACTAGAATATTATATGTGATGTGTCTACTAGGAACAAGAGTTGATTATATATTTGTATATGGAATAAATCATATAAATAATCTAGACTAATTAAACAAATGCAATCAATTAAGCATAAATTAACTTAGATCAATCAGATGGGGCATACAAATGTACTAATTTACAAAAATGAAATGCAAGGGTTAGGGGTACTTAGCTCTAAAACCAATGATGGAAGAATGATGTTTATGATGTTTTGAATTGATTGGTCACCTCCATAAAATTAATGGCCTTAGTTTGATGATTATTTTAAGATTTGAACTAGGACAAAAAATGATGGTCAATCTTATCTACCAAAAATTTGATCCCAATTATTGCAAATTTTATTTTCCATGTAGAAATGAATTGATAGAATGTGCGTACAAAAATGAGTTCACCTTTTGTCTTCTTGCTATCTAAATTTTCCAAGGTGGTGTATTGAGACATAGTTTAAGGATTTTCCAACTTGATAGGTGAATGGTTTCTCCTAGGTCAAGTCCCTTGGAAATCCAGATTAATGATGATGCAAATGGCCTATATTGTGATGGTGATTTTTATATCATTCTTTATTTTCCTTTAAAAATTGAAGTGTGCTCTAAATTATTTTCCTTGACGTCCTAGCTTTCTTGGATGATGAAATAATTACACATTGAATGTATTTAATTACCATGACATAGAAACATGTTGCAAAAACATGTGTTAAGTTGGATCATAACAACTAGTAGAAAGGGGTGGGAAAGTTGGGATTTGAATTTGAACATTTGAAATTTGTGTTTGTTCATGTGCCCCTTAGGATAGACCTAGGTCAATCATAAATTACAAAATAATGATATGCAAGGATAAGGTGGTAATCTTGAGGTGGAGGGTGAATGTATTGAAATAAGTGCTAATGGGGATGAAATGAGGATGAGTGGATAGAAAATGCATGTGAATAAGCACAATGAGAGTGAAATTGAATATGGATAGATATTGGGTCATGAGCCAAGCTTAACACCAGAGTATGCCACTTGTCAATATGTTATTATTTTAAGATTTTCCCATCAAAGTAGAAAAAAGAAAAAAACTAAATGGGAAATAGGATGGGTATGCTAATTTCACCATTAAATTTCCCCCCCACTTTGATGTGCATTCAAATCTAACATGAACATACATTTCAAAATATATGGACATTCATAACCAACATGAAAAATAAATATTTAGGCACTCATAAAAGGGTATTGATTTGTCTAAAGTAAGAAATCATTCTTAAATTGTTCTTGTACTCCTTGGTATGGGCACTCCATTGAAATTTACAAAACAAAAATAAAATAGGCAATAAGTAGATTTTAACACATGACCAAAATAAGTGTAAACTAGTAGTTGCTTTAATTGTCTTAAAACATGAGAAGGGAGAAGGGATAGAAAATTCAACATGTATGAAAATTGATGAAAATAATTTTTGATGTGGTAATGCAATACAAATTCATATGATGTGGCCATGTGATAAGGATTTGTGTAATATGGCACATGACAAAGATCCACATACTAGAATTCAATTCCATGTGATGTGGTAATATGATGTGACAAAATTTTGTGTAATGCAAGAATGCCAATACAAAATGATATTTTTTTAGATAATGATACACAAGAATGATAATGATAAAAATCATAAAATAATTGAATAAGGTGCAATCATGAAACCAAGTAAAGATGTATCATTATATATCGAACATGTAAGATCATAAATTGGAGACAAGCATCAAGGCATAAGGTTACCCCCAATATTAGTAAATCATAGAACAAGGATGGCCTTAACAATAAGATAAAGATGATGTAAGCATATCAAGTATGCAATTGAATCAAAAGATAAGCATGTAAGCCTAAGTAAATAAAAAATGTGTGAAAGCATGTGTAAAGAGGATTTCCCTAAATACAACCAAGATGATAATATGAAGATGTCCTTATTGGAGAGATAAGGATCATAATAATACCAATGGGCTAGATAAGGTCATGACAAGAGTCTCAAATTTGTGATCATATGCATGATAGAGATCAAACACATAAAGTGACAATTATTGGCTCATAAGTAGGTAGATACAATAATAAGAAGATAAGCAATTGTAGGTCATGATAAAGATAAGAATAAAAAGCATAGTAGTCATAGCATACGAAAGACATCATAAGTGTAGCATGGACCATGGAACATGAGAAATTCTAAAAGTTAAACTAAGCATATGTTGAAGCCACCATGAAAGTTAACAAGAAACATAGCTAAGTATAGGAGATAAACATGACACACAAGAGAGTAGAGGTCTAAAGATAAAAAAATATATAGGGAATATGGGAAATAAAGCATAAGGAATAATATAGAAGGTAAAATGTTGAAAAAAGGTGCACAATGAATATGACTTAAATAAGGGGCCAAAATGTAAGGACACACAAGGTAAATGGAGGAATAAACAAGGAGGGTTACACTAGTAACACCACTTAAGGTTGTTATCAAATGGGTAATAGGAAAAAATATGTATATCCTTATCACTAATTAGTGTGCAAATTTATATTTTTTGTTGTAGTCATTATGTGTAGTACTTGGAAGACAAATCTATAAATATATGTTTCCATCAACAATTTGATTACTTTTATATGTTATTACTAGTTTTTAAATACATTATTCTTAAAAATCAAAAGAAATAATGGGGTTGTATTTTTTGGGTGCTATGCACATTGTTAGGTGCATCATCACTTCTTAAATGTACTTGAAATATTAACACTTATTTATTATCCCAATTTTCTAAATTATATATAGTTAGAATGTGTTGTATATAATGAAAACACTAGATACAAAAAAGTTGATCAAGACATCCACATAATAAGAATAACATGTCAAAGAAAGAGAAAATCAGGCATTAGCAAAGCTCAATTGTGATCTGAAGGAGGGGCTGGTGGGGGATGCTATATGCATCTTAGTAGAAAGGAAGAAAGAGTCAATTAAACAAGCCATTACCCTTATGAGAGAAGGGTTAGAAAGGAAAAACATGCATACATATGCTTTCTATATCAATCATGAAGAGAATATCTTTACTCCAACCGAGATTGAAAGGCTTTAGGAAGTCATTGAAGCCATAAGGCTCATGATTTTTGTACTAGGTTGAACTATAATGTATTATTTTTTCAAAGTTTAAGGAAAGGGAGCCACCCCCTATGATGGTAATTTTCCAAAAAAAAGAAGAAGAAGAAGCATAACATGTATTATAAGAACATGAAAACACATGAATGCCATGATCATACCCAATAAGAGATCATATTAGAAAATCATATTATAATTAATTGTGTGAATATAAAATCATTTAATAAGTTTTTTTAGAGAGTTATGATTACACACACAAATGTCTAAAAGAAATTTTGATATAAATATGGACACCACTACAATACTTTAGTAACATATTTTGATTTATCACAACCAATTAGAAGCAAAATAAAATTGTATTATATGCTTCTCTTAAGAGTTAACTTAGAGACAAAGACATCGATTGATGATCTCCATTTTTTCTATAACATAATTTGCATTTTCTATCTTAGGGTATTGTTCTAATGAAAATGGTGGAAATATTATCCATGACTTGATATATTTATCAATGCAATCTTGATAGATAAGGATTTTTGTATAATTACTCAATTCCCTCACGATGTGTTTAATTTCACAATGAATACATTTAAATACCATAACATAATAGCATGTCACATGAAAAATATATTAAGTTGGCTCATAATGGCTAGTGAAAGGGGTGGGAAAGTTTGAATTTTAATTTGAAGCTTTGGAGCTTGGGATCATTCCTTAGGATTGACCTTGATGAATCTTGAGTCAATGAGAAATTATTTCCAAAAATAAAATGTTAGAATTAGCTATGAAAATAGCTATCCCAAGATCAAGATGCCTAAGAGTTAATCACTAAAATCAAAGAAGATAGACATAATAGAATAAGAATAAACTATACAAAGGATACATTATACATAAAAGAGAGTGTGAAGTACTCATATGAGAGTAAGAGGTGGGTATATATAGGATACACCTTTAAGAGAAGTAAATGTACAACCAATGTGGGATAATAAGAGATGGAATTACATGCACATGCATCTCCACCAAACTAAGAAAGTAAAAATTCCCTAAGTAAACTTAACCAACTAGGTGTGAAAAGAACCTAAAAGGGAAACCAATTAAATAATAATCAAATTCACACCAACACTTCCCTTAAGTGCAACTTACAGAGTAAAAATAAAATAGAAAAAAGACACATATATGGATCTTGACAACAAGGCCTAATGAGGTATCCATGTACAAAATAAAATAATGAAGGATGACTTGAGTGACCCATGTTGTCACATTGGAATGCACCCTTTAGAGGATTGGTGTGACAATTATCCTTCCAACTAACATAGTGGAAAAACTCCTAGGTTGTGGGTTGCTTATAAGTTGGAGTGAATCTCCAGAGAGGGTTGGCTCCCCCAACATAACACTTAAAAATAACCTATTATACTACAATTTACAAGGAAATGGGGTATAAATTGAACGTAAAACTGAATTCAAGACCTCAAAATGGGGTGATACACTAGATTGCTTGATGACATGTACATGATGAAGCATATTCCATGTGATTAAAGAACTAGTAACGCCATACACAACTCACGATTTGATATTTTTTCTGCATAAGTGTTTCATATGAAGGTTTTAAGTTTATATTAGCCCTCAGAAGGAATATCATTCACAAATGAAAAATAGAGCAACTTGAAATACACAAACTATAACTAGAAAAAAGATATGCTATTGTACAAAGGTAAGGAGAATGAGACATCAATTCAAGGATAAACAATTTTATCCTGAGAAAAGATCAATCTTTCCATAAGAATGCACAAAATATATTTTATGAGAAGGTAAAAATAGTTCTTTATTGATCAAAAAGGTATTATACAGTTGCACACAAGTATGTTTTATCTCTCTCTCTCTCTCAACAAAAATGAGTTCAAAACACTTAATGGTTCCTTGTAAAAAAAATTACCATGAAGTTGTTATCCCAAATACATAATTTTCTACCTCTACTAGGTGTCCATTTGCACATGCAAAAACCTTTGCCACTATAGGAAATTTTTTGAATAAAATATGCTTTCCTTCACTGTGTGGTCAACCTCTCTTATGTGTTGGATACATAGGCTGGTTTGTCCTCCTAAATTCTTGTATGGTGAGAAGATGTCATAACTCTCTTAGAGTTCATTACAAATCCCCAAACTATTTCATAAATGAATGGTACAACTGTGGTTCCTCATTGAGCAACCACCACTTCCATGATTGTATAACTTATCTTTGATAAGCTTGAGATGAATTAGGCCTCCTTGAGGGCATGATAAATAATCCTTCCTTCAATGCATATTCAAAATCCTCTTTATGAAGCTTAACCAATCAACTACTGTGCTTCTTCCATGTGGATACCGTTTTCATAAATAAATCACTTGATTCTCATGGACTATTCACATGTCTTGGCATGAAGTATTCACTTGCTCATTTTCCTAGACTGCCTTGCTCAATATTTTGGCTCATGGACTGCCACTTGTCTTGGCATGGAGTATTCACTTGTTCATTTTCCTAGACTTCCTTGCTCACTATGTTTGATCATGGATTCTCACTTGTCTTCATGACTTTCACTACTTTTGATGGTTTTCATTTTAGGTTTATTTGATGACTTACCTTTTCCATTGTTATCTCAACTTGGAAATTTTTTGGTGAAGTTGTATGGCTTGATATTGCGACTTACAAGTGTGCAAGCTTCTAGATACCTTTCTTCTTATCATACAAACCTATAAATTGTTCATTATGCCTTGAAGCACAACCATCTCATAAAACACTCTCAACAATATTGCTATGTAATCTTGCTATCATAAGGGATGTCATTTTAACTTTATCATAATATCATTATACTTGCAAATTGTATTATACCACTCTCATACATACCACACTGTCAACTCAACATACCACTGTACTCTATCATGAAATTGTCATCAAAGTCCTTGCATTGTTTGATTATGAAATTCATTCATTATTGTTCACTTGTATTCTTTGTGTTGCCTCATGACTTGTCATTATACAAGTATCGTGCCACTATGAAAACTCCTCCTATGGATCCTTGATGACCATTATGGATAGCTTGCAAGGATACATGGTTTTCAATTGATTTCATAGTATTATCATGCAAATCTTATTGAGACATTTTGGTGTTTTAGTGTTTTTTTTATGTCCCTATAGATTTCCCACTTATGGTAATCGCATGTTATTCACCCAATCATGAGTTCTTTAACCTATGACTATTATGTTCTACTTGTTGGAAGAGACAGGTTTCTAATGGAATAAGCCCGACTAGGGTCAATTCGAGTTCCTTCCTTGGAAACAATGTGGCCAAGCAACTTTGCCTCCGTTATTGCAAAAATGGACTTCTTAGGATTCAAGGAAATCCTATGATATCTGCACCTTTCAAACACCTTCACTAAGTGTGAAAAATGATCTCCCCGCCTCTTCGAGAAAATGGTGAGGTCATCAAGGTAGATGACAATTACTTTGTAGGCTACTCTTTTTGAGTGATTTCCATTGTATATTGTCTTCTTTCCTCATTGCTATCACTTATACTTTCCTTTAAAATGAATGTGCTTTATCTCATTGTATACCAACCCTCTATTGTATGGCCATCTACAACTAATGTAGTGGTTTAAATTTAATTCATGGATTGTACTTGTCATGACATATATCGATCTTGTAGCATTGATTGCCTTGCAAGCTCCTTGAAATACTATCATCCACTATCCATTCCCTTGAAAAATAGTCACATCCTTGAATCTTAGTAGATCATTGCCCTTTTCACATGGTTGTCTTGTAGGTTCACATTCATTCTCAATTATCACAACTCCATCTTCATGATATGATACTGCCCCTACAATGTTGTCATGGATTATCTAACATAAGATTGGTATTTTGAAGAGTTATGCTCATTTATAAGGTTTTTTAATGGCTTTGATAGCCCACTTATGCTTTAATTACTAAACTGTACATATAAATCCTTGAAATATGGTGTCCCTTGGCACTTGAAAATCACTGTCCAACTATTGAATGCAATACAATCTTCTTCCATTCCCCTTTTTAATAGTCACCTTGACTATCCTCTTACATAGTCATAAGGATGACAAATACCAACTATCAATTTCACTCATTTGTCATCTTTAGTGATGATAATGATATTTCAAGTGTATGAATTGTAGTCCCTACAATTCCTTACAAGCTCAAAAGAATAGGAAGATCTTCCCTATCACATAAATAATTCATACAAATTTCTCTATGGTGAGACTAAGACACACCTTACAGAATTACTCCTAGAGGAACTATATTTGAGTTGCATTGTCCTTTAACCTCTATCATGTTCTTTCACAAATAAAATCAATACCATGATCTATGACACTTGAATATTTGAGTAGAAGGGTTGGGAAAGTTGGAGTTGTTTTCATGAGAAAAGGAAGAAATAAAATACATCTCAACATTAACCCATAATCTCTCCCTCTTTGTATTTTTCTTATCTTTTGGAAGCAAGGAACGATTCATGGACGTTTTAATAGAAACAGGGATAATATCACTCTAATTCCCTCTTGAAAAACCCTTCATTCATGTTTAATATCTTCTTCAAGGCATTGAACAAAGATAAATAAAGGAATTCATTTGATGCTACATTCCTCTTTTTGGCATTTACTATCTTCAAACAAAAACTTACAAGTGACTCTTTAGTGCATAACATTGAGTGAATATGCATGTTGATGTGTAGGGATTATGAGAGATACCTCATATACCTGTCAAAACTATTTGATGAATCAATTTATCCATACATATTCGTGTCTTCATGAAGTATCTACA